>JASDQU010735431.1:121921-160910 GCA_032191745.1 Picea mariana
ATATATATTCCAATGAATTCTATGTATAAGATCAAGGAGTTATACAATAAAAGTTAAGACACCTTTAATAGCAAGAAATGTATTGCTGCATTATATTAAATGGAAAGTGGAGAATAAAACCCAATTCCTTGATGTTGCAAGGTCCCTTTCAATGGCTCTTTTATCCAACACACACACATTTTCTCCAATTACTTTGATGAAGAAGATCCACTATATGACTTAGTCAACTAAAGAAGATCTCTCAAGCACAATTTGTAGTAGGACTCTTCATGCATACACAAGCCCTTGCAAACATTAGCCTTTTCCATAGGAGATCCCTCTTTATATAGGGTGAAAGAGAGATGGATGAGGGGATTAGGATGATCCCACTAAATCAGAGAAGTGAGTAACATCCAAACTGATCAGAGGCCACCTCATTTTCTAGAAGATTCCTTTCTAGAACATTCGTGAATTTTGACTTTTCCTTTGCATAAGCATCGCCGCACCCTGTGTGCAAGAATCCTACAATGATGCCGCACTATAATTTTAGTTCAGTGTGTGACGATCAGGCATTTTCACACCTCATGCATACATCAATGTGCGACGATCTTCCTTGTTATATTTTTTGAAAGAAAAAAAAAACAACTTTTCTCATGGAGAAAGTCTCTTTCAATATTTTTAGGGAACATTAGCACATGTTGTCATCTGACCACTGAGGTGACCAAAATAATGTGTAACAGAATTCCCCCCAAAGTATGAAATTGGAACCCATGACAGCTGAAATACTTTGTAGAATGTGTGTGTCAAAAACAAGGAGCGCATCGATCGAGAACCTGCAAACAATCAAGCATTCACATAATAATATACCATCTTCTAAGGTAGGCATTCCCATGCTCAGACTACAAGTGACTCTAATAATAAGTTTCAAGTGAATCATGACCACTAAATATAAACTATGGATCCATGTCATCATGATTCAACATAGCCACCGGGAATACACTTTGGATCTATGCTCTAAAAGAATTCAAATTCAGACATACCCATGAGGCATACACAATGGATCTATGTGTGAGTAAAAACTAATAAATACTACATCACAACCTATTCTAAGATGATGAGATCTAGGTTTTTAATTTCCATTGTCTCTAAGTACGAGTCTAGCCATGTGATTACAGGTGTCGAAGTCGAACATGGTAGAAACCACTTTATTACCAGTCATTAATGAAAATTGTTAACAAGTGCGAGGGAAACCACCATTGATGTGAATGACTCCCAAGGTATGATAGTACAATCCAACGAATGTGAATAAGTGAGCTGAAGTCGAACACTCGATGAAATCTTCCAATTAGGGGTCAATGATGTGGACCCCCTATTGAAAGCAAAGAAACCTGCCATTGAGGCATGCAAGCTCCAAGGTACTGAATGATTTCTAAATCTTGTTCCTAGATAATGAGTCAAATTCAATAGGAAAATACTTGTCATAGGAGGGCCTTGATGTATCCCCCATCAATGACACAAAATATGCAATAGATTTGAAGTAGATCAAAGTATGAAGTGATTTAGAACTGACTCAGGGAAGGCCAACATGGTAGAAAATTTATAACTGCAGATGGCCGACTCAATAGAAGGATTTTTTAGGTTGGACTTCTCTTGAACATATGATTGGCATGACAGTTTCCTTGGTAGCATTGACTCAAGGAGGACCTAACATATGAACTTGTGGATGATCAAATGAGAGACAAATGGATTTCCCAACTCAGATACAATGATGAGGGGGGGTGTCATTTTCAAAAGCAGCTGTTACTACTACTAACACAAATACAAAGACACATTTATTTCCCAATTTCCCCCCACCATTTCTTGCGAGTACCTCTTTATTTTTACGCAAGATTGAGGAGGATAACATATGCTTGTAAGTGTAATATCATTCTTCGGACGAGTCCCTTAGAGTATATTTAATGAACTCTAAAAAGGAATGGTTTGATCCCATATGGGTCTTTCAATTTTTGTTTAATGAGTCCAAAGAAGGAAAACTCAGGGGTTTTCATTTTTAAAGAGTCTAAAAAACACTTAAAGAGAAATCCATAAGGTCCTTTTTCAAAAGTTAGTATGATGAGACTGAAAAAGAGATAACCTACCACTCATCAGATATTTTCTTCAAATACTTTTATGAGCATGGAAAGAACAAGGTCGCTTGACTATCTTTTCATCTTTAGGGAGCTTGAAAAGAGCTTAAATGATACTCCATAAGTTTCATTTTTCATATTACCAATGCGAGTTCGAAAAAATGAAAAAAGATTACTCGATTACATTCTCATGGTTTCACGAGTGTGAGAAATAATTAAGATTGTGCTCATAGTTTTTCCTAAAAAAATGTAAAAGGAGTCATACATAAGAAAAATATGCAAAAACAAATAAAAAAGGGTGGATCCCTGTTCAAACGTCTCATCCCTAGACCTTTTAATCTGAAAAAGTCAACACTTTACCAAGTTGGTTAGACTTTAGGGCATGGATAAAATATAAAAATAGTATAATTTTGCAATAAAAGTGGTGAAAAACAATAAAATAGGCCCAAAACACCATTTTACCCTTTCATTTGCAAATTTACCCAAATAGTGCCCCAAAACCTTTTTTATCCCCAAATTCCAGCTCTCAATTGGAGAGCGTGTGTTGGATCATTTTGTGAACCGTCTCCATCAAACAGGTAATCTTTATCTTCTTTATCTTTTCATGGTTTCAAATTTTGTTTTCATTGGTCAAATTTGGATGTTAGTTCAATTTTTTGGGGCTACTTGCGCGTTGAAATCGTCACAGGTCCACTGTATCGTGAACTGTGACGATCTTGTATCATTGTAGGAGACCCCATAGGTAGGGTACGATGACGTTTCTCTACGTGAAAGCACAACCCTGTGATGACCACAATCAAAATTTTGAAAAGATAAAAATAACTAGTAAAACCTCCAGGAATGAAATTTTTATGTTTATAATCTTCTTTTAATGTTACTTGGAAGGATTTCCTTGGTCAAGATTCTCGAGTGGCATGTGTGAGAGCATAAGCAAGAGTATTTTTTTTCCATGAATGACTCGGGCACAATCATGTCTCTAAGGCAATGTGGGTTACTCAAGTTTTTCAGGATTTAGGGCATGAAATCCCAGTTGAGGCTGCTAGAGTATTGGGTTCACATGTGGGATGTGAACGAACATGCCTTTCGCGTGGGTGTTGAAACACTCACAATAGATATAGAGGATATCTATTTTCTGACAGGTTTGTGTCTTTGTGGTTCACCTGTATCGCTCACAGGAAGAAGGGGTGGGGGTGAACCTATGGATTACTATGTTCGGCACCATTATGTGCCAGGTACTGAAAAACATAGTGGCAAGGTAGAAATCATAGATTTCTGGGATTTATCATTACAGACCATCATTTACACCATTACATGCATGGAAGGGAGTGCAACTCCCCATATGGATTTGCAAATCTATTTTTAGTATGTGATAGTGCATGGAACCTAGGGTCTTCAACTAATGTGAGGGTGTCCTAGAAAACATGAAAAAAAGACTCACAAATTGTTGAAACGGTTGGTTGAAACAATTTGGATACGGGTCCATTTTGGTGTCCTTGTTTTTGGAGAGAGTTCTTGTCCTACGTCTGCAGGTGGAGTGGGGTATGCCCACTCCACAAGATCCATAGATGAAGGTGGGTGGATCTAATGGTTCATCATGGTGGCATTCCCATCGTCAAGTATGACGATATTTTATTCCAATAGCTGAGGAATCAACTACTCATGGTGGAAGACTATGCATATGTCGGGACGAATATCCATGGGGATCCAGATTTATCTCTTCCTGAGGGATCCCAGTGGGGGGACATAGGTAAGAAGGAAATTTTTGTTTATATAATGTTTTTGATATTTTAATTATATAAAATGTTTTTTTTGTCATCTATCCAAGACTAATCAAGTGCTCTCAATAATGCAGGTGTGGGGCATTATCATCCTCTGGGATCTTCTCCCATCTAGAGGTGAGGAGAGAGAGGTGTTGTAGTAGGGGTAGCTGCCACGGATCTCGAGGATATTAAATAGAACCTGGAGGGACTAACCATGAATGTCCTTGATTCCACGATGGATGAACTTCCTAGGCACTATCAATGCCACATAGTGGGTGCATCTACATCTATCGGTCGAGTAATTCGTAAAGTGGCATGGGCAGTCGCTTGTTACAACAAGAAACATCTTTGATTCTTTTTGTATGTGAAGCCATGAGCTTCACTTTTTGATATTTTGGACACTTTTTGTAACTTTTATCGTTATAAATATAAAGTTCCTACCGACTTACTTGTTTTTGTAAAAAGTGTGATTGGGTTTGTTGTTCCAGAGTTTGTACTTAAGGCTTAGAAAGTATAGTGTCTAGGCATCTGAAAGTCAGTAAAGGATAAAAAGGGAGAAGAGTCAACCTTTGGGAAAGGAAGCTAAGGTTTATTTCCAGGTTGTTGTTGTCTCGCTTCCAACTGTTCCTGGATGTTTATGTCCCATTCAATTGCGGCCCATGAACGTTCAAGTTCTACCTGGGTGGTGGCTATTTTAAGTATAGTATCGAAGAGGTTTAAAGTGATATGGATTTGGTCCGACAAGCCAGGTTCAATATTAGGCTGTCTTACAACAGGAACAATCATAGAGGAACAGTAAAATAAAAGTGAGTTCAAAATTTTTGATGCTGTATCAATTTGATCTTAAAAAATAGATCTTTGAATCCAATATTAAGAATAAAATACAAACCAAAGGCCTTTTTCTGTAATTGAGTTATATTTTAAATAAATGGTGTGTGAAATATGAGAAAAACATTAAGATGTCTATAAAGCAAGGCTCCTATCAAGGGAGAATCTCACCCTGTAAACAGGAGAAGAAAATAAGATAATAAGGACTCTGATGAAGCATAAAATATGACAATCTAAAAGGTTCACAAGTCTTGCACCTGCTAATAGCCGATACAAAGGAAAAACTGTGAATGATATAGATAGCTAAAAATTAATCACCACAGTAGAGGTTTTACTAAATTGCAATGAAACATTCATTAGACATATATAAGAGAAATGAAATTGGATATGAAATCACAGAGAAAACAAACTCATAACATAGTATTGATGGAATCATGAGTCTTCGAATTGATTTGTATTAATTCTCAAAAAGAGATAGCCTCTATTACAATTGACCAAAAAGGTCCAGCCTTTTTCTTTCTTCAAAGTGTATATTTATACAAATTTCTATATGTTGGAATATCAATCGTTCCAGAGGTTTTCGGTTACAACAAAACGAGATTAAACATTTCAATTCTTTTTCTCTGTCCTTATTTGGTACCGGAAACCTGCCCCTTTGCATGCTCGATGCAAGTGACACACTTCTCCACCAGCTGGGATATCAACTTAGAAGGTTCTGCTTGATTATTTGCCTCAAAAGTGTAACAATCCTTCACCAATTGTGGCAACTTTCCTTCCACCCGTTGGTCTTTGGTTCTGATAGAACATAATTGTACACTTGGTTTAATTAGCCATTTATCTATTTGGACTATGTCCGTCTGAGTTATTTGTGATAATTCAGCCAACTCTCTTTCTTCATTTTCCTTGATATTGAGTAGATGTTTGGCTGTATTTATCTGGCCCAGTATCTCAGTGCTACTTTCACCATCGAAACCCAACCAATTCCCATCTAGAAAATTGAAAGTTTCTTCACAATATCTTCTTACCTCTTTAGCTTTTTGTCTGCCTTCTGATATGTTACACTCCCATTCTTTCAGCAAGATGTTACCTCGGGTCTGCTCTAGGATGGAAAACCTGGAACTACTTCCTGTTTCCCTTTTCATCATGGCTATAATAGCTTCTTGGAAAGAAACCTGTGCCACCCCAGATTCTTTTTATCTGAGAGAGAGGTTTTCCAGTACTCGATCAATGAGTTGGCAGTTGTTTTGAATCGTTTCCACCTTAGCAAGTAGACCTTGCTGACCTATCGACACTCTTTTTCTGATTTTTATAGATTGGGATTGAAATATCCCAATATCGATTAGCTGGCTTTTGATGAAGTCTAATTTGGCCTATATCTTCCCTATAAATTCTCTTTCCTGGCCCATCTGTATTTGACTAGTCTGAGCCGTCAACTATGTATGTTCGAGATCGGCTTTAAGCCACTCGATTTCCTTTTGATCAACTACTCTAGCTTGCTCTATACCTGTATTCGCCTGATCTTTGGCAGCTACCTCCACTGTAGCTAATTTAGCCTCTAATGTTTTTATCAAACGATTTTTTCACTTCAGCTGATCCTTTAGGGTCCCGACTGAATATTGGTTGGTTGTGGCGAAATCCCCCAATGTTCCTGCTATTTGAGTTGCAAATTCCTCTTTTTTCATAGCTCTCCAATCAGTTGAAATTTTAAATTTCTTTGATACCGTGCCTGCCTCTTGATAAAGTTCTTTTTTCATGACAACCTTTCTCTTCTTGTTGAAAAAGAATTCATTCGGAGGTAGCTCTTCCATATCTATGGGCATTAATTCTTCGTCGAAAATCCAACCTGCATCTGGGATCCCCTTTGTGGATTGTAGGGGGGTAACAAAAACTATGGGATTGCCGATCTTCTTAGATGATTTCCCTAGAGTAACAACTGCGGGTGGTTCGCTTGGAGGGTTGGGAGTCTCGGCTTCCTGTTTTGGGCCCCTAGTTTGCTCTTTCTTTTTCTGGTGTTCTTCTTGGTCGGGTGCTAAATATTTGGAGCCCTCAACTTCCATTTGATGCACCTCTATGGTCTTTGGGTTCTCACCCTGTAATACTAGGGGAAGGTAGCTCTATTGGTTTTCTTGGAATTTGAAAACATTGGACCTCTCTTTGGGCGACAGGGCTTGTATCCGAGCCAAAAATTTGGCATAAGATCTCGCGCCTTGGAAANTTTAAGGCCACAAATAGCCATGTGATTACTCATGACCCTGTGTGGGTCATGTTTCTTGAATTCAATGTGAACCAATTTAATATCTTCCAAGGTTGTTTCCTCGGCCTTTGCATGCCCAAAATCTAAGAAAGAATAGGTATTCAAATGAATGGGGAAAGGTGGCCATACCTTCTTCGAAAATCCTTTAAGCTCTTTGCTTATGCCACCAATCATGGTTTTCCTGGCGATCTCGCAACAAGACAACCTATCAGGTATAAATAATGGTAGAGCATGCAGGGGAACAGAGGCACTGAAAACCCTAATGTATGAAAATTCTGCCTCCACGTACCAGTCAACCACACTGCTCTAATTGGCCACGATACTATCTGAGATCTTGGGCAGTTGATTACCGAAGATGGTGACATGCATCGGTACCATTACCCAATTGAAAATTTCGTATATGAAATCTGTGGCCTTATCCTCCCAAACATTTGAATGGTAGACATGGATAGGATTAGGATCAGATGGAGCCTAACTCCAGCTCATTAAGGGAAAAGGCATCATGAAACACACGACGTCCATGATGTATGTGGACATAAAAAATGAAGCGGCCTTCCCACTCGCCCTCTGCGTATGATATTCTGTAATCCGATTGGTTAGACTATCTGACAACAATTTGGCCCAGTCGAAGGAACATCCTTCTACGAATGTATTCATCAGAGGCACCCATAGGAGGAAAAAATGTGTGGTGTCCTCCCTCCCATACAATCTAAGGTCATCATTGATATGTATTTGAATTGCAGTTCCAAGGAGGATATGGAATAAACTTTGTTATCTGATTTGATCAAGGATTGGGGTGTGAGACCCAATCCTTGATCAAATCAGATAAGATTTTTCCGTATTGCTGACATTCCTTCTATTTAAAATCCTCCAGAAACCCGACATTGTATGAAAATTTCGGCATGGATGACAATTTGTACATCGCCTGTAAGTGTTCTGGTCTAAAGGTCCCGATAGTGACCTTCTGCTCACTGATGATGGTTCTGGTCAGGATATCTACATGATCTAGCCCCCATCAGATCATATCATAGTAAGGAAGAAGACATAGCCTGGCTACTACTTTATGCATCTCTACTTGGATGACGATCTTATATTTGGTGGCCAAGTCCTCCTTCTCATTATCACTAGAATCATCTGAACAATTTACCAATTCGGACTGCAGAACCTCGAAGATGTATGACCAGTTTTAGACAGAATCAACACTTCATGGTGAAGTATTAGAAACATTATCTGATCCTTGCCCTGAATTCTCAGCACTTTCCTTGGACGCTTTTCATGGGGCCGTGATAGAGGATTGTGACTTAGCTCTCCTGTAATAAAAATGTATATACATACAAAAATCAGCTTGCTGAGAAAAACTTCTCTGTGTAAAATAGAAATGAGCTTTGTGACATGAAAGAAAGAGATATATATCTTCGACCATTTAAAACCTCGACGTCCTTATGAACAGAATGGTCAAATCATTTTTAGAGACATATTTAGCAATAAAAACCATATCCTCACTTGTCGCTTCACCTCATTTCCAATTAATTCCATAAATTTCGATGGTTCGTGACACAATATGGCACAAGGAACATTTAAATTTACCTCGTAGACTGTGCATATTAATATTTGTATTAAACATTGATTAAGCTAGTTTAACTTCTTTAATTAGGTTTTCTTAAACTTTAATCAACCTTTCGACGTTCGCCGTATCAGAAGTTTTCACTCTAACCTTTCGAGCCCCTAAAACCTGAGATCGAGATGACGCGATCTAGTTAAGCAAAAACGTAATCTAGATTAAGAATTTGATTAATCATGTTTAGTTAATATTGCGACTTCGCAACTCAGGGCTTCGAAGGTATAGTTCTTGGAAGGAGAGTATGCCGAGTCGTGAAATTCTGAGATCGCGATGATGTGATCTAGCTAAGACAGAAGGTAAACCAGATTAAGTGTTTAATTAATCTATATTTAAGTAATACCGCGACTTCGCGCCTCAGGGTTTCGAAGGTATAGCTTTTGGGAGAAGCGTATGCCGAGTCGTGAAATCCCGATAGAGTTTAACTATGGTTAAAAACTATTCACCCCTGACACTAACCCAGATAACTTGTGCGAATGTCTTGCGATTTCACCTATTGGAGTTATGATGGTAAGACTTTTGGGGAGGGCGAACGCCGAGACGTGAAATACCGACAACGCTTAACTAAGGTTTAAGGGACATTACATCTTGGTGCTAAACTGGGTAAGATTTCAAGGTTATTTCACGACTTTTCACATCAGGGATTAGAAATAGTGTGACTTGTAACTCCTGAAACGCGATATCCCGAGGTAAAGAAAAATGAAAAATCTCATTCATTGTTAAAAGGAAATGGTATTAGGAGTACAACGACCATCGCCACTTTGCATATTGGGACTACTGAGACTTTCAAAGGTTAAAGGTAAAGAAGTAAAAGGCAACTTAAATGGCCAACCTTTGATTGTAAGAATTACACTTAAACTAGTCGAAAAAGGTAGCTCCAACAGGGTCTATAAATGTCTCAAATGTCTATCTAACACATAATTAGCCAATGCATCTATCCATGTATTTAGACATCTAGGAATATGTTGATATTCAATGTAATCGAAATGTCTTTCCAAGAGGAAAATTCGTAAATATACCCTTAACAAAGTAGGACTTCAGATGGAATAAATTTTACTCAATTGTAGTACTACCAACTGTGAATCAAGTCGCACAATAAGATGACAGATTCCAAATGAAATGACGTCAGTTGAAAACTTGATAGCTGCACTGTATTTCGTGATATTATTAGTTGCACAGCCAAGGAAAACACCATGTAGACTGATCAATTCATTTGTAGGTGCATAGATTGCCCAAGAAATAGATGCTAAGTTTTGAGAACTGCGACTAGCACAATGAAAAGAGACAATATAGGGTAGCGAAGACACCGACATCTAGAAACCAAGCACAATGTAAGGTAAGTAGTTGAAAGGCGGAACCAAAAAATGAAAAATCACGCAAGAGTATGATACACTAAAAATACACAACACCCATGCAAAAATGGATTAAGAATAGTACTTCTTCAAGTAAAGCCCATTTCTAGGTTCACTCAAAGGAATTCCATCATAATATACCAGCTCATATGACCCTTTATCCAACACTTGTTTCACAATATAAGGGCTCCGCCACATGGGTTCAAATTTACTGGTCCCTAGTAAGTCACAATTATGTTTGTAAAGGAGAACCAAATCACCCTCAGAAAATACACGTGGTTTGACATGCTTGTCATATTAAGATTTGACATGCTTTTTCTGAGTTTCAATGACTAAGGGAACATCATGGTGTGTCTCATCTAATTGCATCAAATACAAGAGACATTCCTCCTCAACTGAGATGTTAGGGAGAAGTTCAACAACTAGTTTCAAAGATGTGATTTCACATTCAATCAACAAAATTGCTTCAATACCATATACTAATTGGAAATGTGTGAGCCCCGTGGCAGACTTAATGGATTAATGATAGGCCCATAATTTCGAGAAAAGAATCATGTGCCAACTTGACTTGTGAATTCCTACCATCCGTCGAAGCATAGTAGTGAAAAATTTGTTGATTGCTTCAACTTGGCCATTGGCCTGCGGATAATAAGGGGTTGAGTTTTCATGTCAAAGACCCAACTTCTCGGTAAGTGTAGACATCATGAAATTACAAAAATGACTACCATGGTTAGTGACTATGACTTGAGGGACACCAAATATAGTAATGATATGATTGAATATGAATAACGATGCAGTTTTCCTGGCATTATCAAATGTAGGCATCACCTCAGGCCACTTGGTGAAATAATCCATGGCTACGATGATGTATCCATGCCCCCTAGCTTAGTGAGGGTTACATGTCATGAATTTAATTCCCCACTTAGTGAATGGACCAATGGAAAATACAGGGTGAAGAGGAGCAGAATGAGATTGGATCTTATTGTTGTAGGTTTGACAAGCGTGGCATTTCTAGAAATTTCCCCCCCTAGCAATTTTTGAGTAAGGATGTGTTGCATGGGGTTGCAATCGGAAATGACTATGGTTTTGCGTAATAATATGTAGTGACGAAAACGTTGAAAATCTTGAACAAATGCCAATGCCAGTTTCTCCACATGTAAATCTTGACAATGCATAGAATGTGCCAGTAGATCATCTAGATAGGGTTGTATGATGTGATTAATGTCATGAAAAGCATAATACATAGCATGTTGAAAAGTCACACCAACATTTTTTAAACCAAAAGGTAGTTTCCGGCATGTGAAGGTTCCCCAAGGGAAAAAAAAGGCAGTCTTATGTTGATCCGCAGGTAAAATATTGATTTGATTATAGCCAGAGAAACCGTCCATCAAGGAGAAGATTTCACTCCCGGCATAGTCATGAAAAATTTGGTCAACAAAAGGGGTTGGATAATTGTCCTTGGGACAAGATTTCTTAATATTCCTATAATCTACACAAACAAATATCATGCCATGTTTCTTATTAACCGAAACAATATTGGACACCCAATCGGTCAAAGCCACTGGATATACAAAACTGGCTTTAATAAGTTTTTCAACTTCAAGCTTTATAGCAGCAGCTTTGCATGGGTGTACTAGGCAAAGTCTCTATCGAACATGTTTAGCATCTGGGTAAGTCTTAATCTCATGTACAACAATATCTATATCAACACCAGGCATTTCGTAACAACTCTAGGCAAAAATGTCACAAAATTGTTGGAAAAGAGCTTTATAAGTATGAACCTCATCAACAGAACATGAGGCACCAATGTGAACATTTTCCATGGATCCAGGATTAATCAAGATATCAAGAGGGATGGTAGGTGAAATATTACCCAAGTTCCCTTCATACAAAACATCATGTGTTGATTCAGGGATATAGGAAATAATAACAATGGTAGACAGAGTTGAAATTTGTTGATAAATCTCTATGGTCTCGAGTTCTAGGAAGAGAATAGAACAATGATTCCCATCATCCCATGCAATGTATTCCATATACATAAAAGTCATAATCATCTCATCAGTGGTAAATATCACGTGAAATGTATTAGGAGATGTATCACAGAGAAAACACGGAAAAGGAGTCGTCGATTGAATAGCTTGATAAGCTAATTCTACCGGATTCAAAGGTAATCGATCACTGTAATGAAGATAGACATCAGAGATAAGTACTATAAAAGGGTCATAAGACTCAAGGGTTTCACTAAAAATGGTTGATATCATGTTAATCGAAGTGATAAAAGGAGGAGGAGTATTGGGTGGTGGAATGGGGAACATACCCATTAACGTTGAATCTTTTAAAAGACCCACATTGACATTCTCATAATCAGGAGGTGTTTTCGAAATGAAAGGTACATTGCTAGTACATGAACCAGAATTAAACAAGGTCAATTGTTCGACAGTAATGACTTTTTCTCGGTGTAAGAAACATAACACATGGAAAAGAGTAGAAACAACTGCATGCATGGAATCAATCCAACTACGACCAAGTAGAAGGTTGTAATCAAGAGGTGCATCAAAGACCTCAACTTCAACATTAACCTCTTTACCTTCTAACATAATAGACAATGAAGGAAGAACACCATAAGGCTTAAAACTTGTACCATTAAAATCCTTGAGAGTATTGTGTGACTTGGTAAGGGTAGGAGAGCCAATGGCTTCCCAACAAGTAATGGACATAATGCAAGTCAAGGCTCCTTCGTCAATAATGGTTCGAAAAATATTCTTGTTTTCCACAACAACTTGTATCTGAAATGGTAACTAAGGAGGAAGCCTTGGAATATGATCTTCCAAGTCAAATATTATTAAATTGGTATCGTTAGGATCAATTCCACCAATATCCTTTAACAATGCCTTCCATTGAGTAGGACAACTTTGAAGGACTCCGAGAACTGACATCGTAGAGGGTGCTTGCGCAAGGTCTTCTACAATACTATATTTTTGGGTAGCACAAGCATGAGGATTAAAGGACAAATTCCGAACAATGCCTTGGGAGGAGGATGAAGAAATGTATCTAGGATCGGTCAATCGAGATGAAGAGGACCGTTTTGAAGTGAAGTTGGTGGAGGAGGTTGAACCAATGAAGGTGGTGTATCATAAAATTTCTCTTTCGAAGGAGAATAATATTTGGCTCGAGTTGCGACTGCGACTTTGTTCTTCTTGGAGTCACAAGTACACATATGTACATAAGACGTGGTAGAGGGAGAAGGTTGGTCATGAATGACCAATTGGGCCTACTACTGAGAAGGAAATGGTTGTGACAAGATAATGGGTGTAGGAGGTGTTCCGGTCCCTTGGAGGAACTTATTATCCTCAGCATGTCGTGGAAAATCTTTCGTATAATGATCCTCACCACAGATAAGGCAAGGATAATGAGGTTTATGCTTGTCTTTCTCATCAACAGGATGGGTTTTGGGTTTCTCATATTGTTGATTATTATTTTTGTCCTCCTTATTCTTACCCTTCCCTTTATTTTTATTTTTATTTTTACCGGTAAGTGTAGATTGAACCAAATTAACTTCAGAGGTTT
The DNA here is from genome assembly GCA_032191745.1 of Picea mariana. Taxonomy (NCBI): domain Eukaryota; kingdom Viridiplantae; phylum Streptophyta; class Pinopsida; order Pinales; family Pinaceae; genus Picea; species Picea mariana. The sequence goes on from JASDQU010735431.1 coordinate 135,406, forward strand.
TACTGGGAGAAGGAGGCGGAGGAGGAGTATTTTGTACATTAGGAGTAGTAGACTTGGGATTGGAATGACTGTCTTGTTTAGATTGAGTTTCAACATGAAAAGTACCAATCACACCATCAACAACATGAGAAGCTACTAGAGGTGTTGGGGTTGGATTCGTATATGGATGAGGAGCATCAGGGATCAAGTCATATAATGTGCCTATTTGTGAATAAACAAGATCCAAATACTGAGCACGACTAATCACATGCTCTTCAATGATGACACCACCCATGAAAACATCATGGGCTATAGGACCAATGATTGACTTGGTAAACCACTCGGCCAATAGTTGATCAGGAAGGGGAACCTTGATTAAGCATCTCCTCCTCCTCCATTCATTGATCGGAAATGTGAGTAGAAGAGGATTGTTTAAATGAACAAAAAATTTTAGGTCATGTCTCATATCATATTGGCAATTGGTAATGCATTAATAATGCCATGTCTAAGGTATTGAATTCATTAAATCATCCTTGTGGTAACTCCATATACCATTTGGCTACTGAACCCGTAAGAGTTCACTGGAAAAGACGTATTCTAATAGAGTCGTCCATCAAGGAGTTGGACGAACACCAAAGATGGAATGTCATGACATGATTATTTGGGTTTTCTCCAGATCGGTTGTCAAACTTAGGAATGTCTAATGGAAATTTGGAAGGTATGATGGGCCAATAAGGAGAATGCAAAATATGATCGTCCAAAATCCTAGATAAATCTGGTAAATCCAAAGTAGCAAGAAATGACAATTGTCTATTCACTTGAGGAAACTGGTAGTTTTTAGGAGGTAGTCCTGTAGGTATACCAGTAGGACCATAAGTAGTTTGTGGATAGCTAGAGAATCCTAACAAATTCAGTGGTGAAGGATTTTGAGTGGAATAGCCAAAATGAGTTGGTTGATTAGGTAAGTTTCCTTGGAAAGGAGCATTAGACTAAACATTTTGACCCCAAGTAGTATTTATAGAACCTGGATATGGTTGCCCGAGATTAGGGGGTACAAAAGAATTAACTTGAGGATGTTCTCCCCCAAGAGGTTGTTGATTCCCTTGAAAAAGAAAATTCCAAGGTTGATATTGTAATCCAGGGATACTTTGTCCATAAAATGGGTTGTGGCCTCCAACTTGAGGTTTCCCCCCAAATTGAGGTTGCCCCCCAACTTGAGGTTGACCTCTAATAGGAATTTGAAAACCAGAAGGGACAAAATGACTTGTGCCTCCAACTTGATTGGAGCTACTAGGGCCATGATGATTAGATCCTCTAGGTAAAGGTGTAGGAGGAATGTTAGGCCCCACGGAGAGAACCTGGGTAGGTGTAGGAAGAAAACTACTAGCAACATTATACCCAGGAGGAACAAAAATATTAAACCCTCTAGATGGATTATGGGCATGATTAGTAATGGAAGTATTCAAAGCATTATACCCAGGAGGAAGTGACATATTTGATCTAAGCGGAAGCGATGTTCCATTATGAGCTTGAGTGATAACTGTATTTCTGGCAGAAACATGTGTATCTTGTGGGATCATGCTACAGTTAGTGAGTTGGAGAGGAAGAATTGTATGAGAATGATGTAGGAGAATCATACAAAGACAAAGGCATGCACCTAGCCAAAAGAACAACTGGATGCGCAGATGAAAAAAAAGAGCACGTTTTTATGAAAACGTTTTGAATTTGAAATTGAAGCATTAATGTAATAAGCTAGGGGAGTGTACTTTCATTTATGTCTTGTAGATATGAAAAGATCTAGAGAAATTACTCTCATCTGTCAGATGTAATAGGCATTTAAGTCTGTTAATGTAAAGTAGGTAGATATGAATGTTAGATTAGACAGTTTAGAAGTGAAGGAGGGAAAACGGATATAGACACCCTCACCCTTGTATCATTGTAGAGAGGAGAGAGGAGCATTATTATCATTCATATTGATAAGTTGTAGAACTGTAGTAGAGAGTTGTAGAGAAGAACCCATGTACAAGAGCACTTGAGTTAATATATAAAACTTTGACTCAAATTTCATGGTGTTATGATGCTTACTGTTTACATTTGTTGAATGGTATGTTTACAGTTGATTGGTTTCTATGTTATGCATTTGTTTCAATGCTGTGTTGTGTGTATGACTTCATGTTGAAGGTATGAAGTTTGAGAGAGAAGAAGAATGAGTTTCAATTGTTTCTCTTCTTGAGAATTCCTGCAAAGGGTGTAGTGAACGTCTGCAAGGTGTGCGTTGGCAAGGGTCTGAGTTTTATCTCAGAAATCTCAAGAAAGATATTGTTATTCTCATACTAGTAGAAGTGCAGGTGAAGCACAGAGCCGTGCAAGGTGTGCACAGGCTGGTCGAAGCCTTAGAATTTATCAATTAAGGTGAAGGTTGAAGGAATACTATTGCAAAGAGTGCACAGGGTCGAAGATTCAAATAACCATAGGTTATTTGAAAGTTTTCCGCAAGGAGTGAGAGAAGGAACCTTTTGGAAGGCTTGAGTTTGCAAGTGAAAGATCAGGAGGGATAACACCTTTGAAGTGTTCAAAGGAAGAAAGAGATTGAAACCATCACATGGAAATTAAGTTCAGGAGGGAGAACACTTAGTCATTGGGCATAAGCCATTGAGGAGTGAATTGGACGGTCAAAATTCTCCATGGAGAGCTTGTGAAGTCGCGAGGACCGTAGGATCCAGTGGAGCCATATGGATAGTGAGAGGCCTTTGTAAAGGAAGTACGAAGTTGGGAGAGTCATTGGTTTTGGCAGAGTTGCAAGATGGTTAGAGACCGGTGAATCCCATCACCCAGGATGTGAGGGTCAATATGAGTCGTTGATCTCATTTCAACCCACGCCGTTGGATCATTTCGAGAACTTGGGGTTCGTGAGGCTGGAAGGAAGACCAAATTATTGGTTTCATTCCGAGTTGCAAGGAACAGAGAAGGAGATCTAGACCGTTGGATCCAAGTCACGGGAGAACCGTTGGATCAAAACCTTCATGGGGTATCGCGTATCGGAGGTTTGAGGGTTGAAAGGATTTCTTTTCGACTGTAGAAGTCACAAAGTGCCAAGCACTGAGGGATCATATGAATATGTAGCACAACCAATAGGTGGGGCCACGTAGTTGACAGGTGTCATAATAACAAGCGCCCAGAGAAAAGGTGGAAGTAGGTGACAGGTGGTGTACATGCATCATCTGGAAGGAGTCAACCTATTGTTGACTTATCGTGTCTTGGGGATTCGCAAAGGAGGAGAATGAATCTCAACACTCCAACTCATGAATTTTTGAGTTGGGAGGGGTGCTAGAGTTGGGCCCTAGCCAGTGGTCATTGGTAGAGGCAATAGCAAGGAAGGGGCCATACCCATATCGCACTCTCGGGTATCGGAGGTTTGGAATCGAGGGTCTTCAATTCACAAACTTGCGAGATCATGAGTCATGAAAAGCGCTTGCGCTAAGACCCAAGTTGTGGTCACGTGGAGGTGAAGACTCACACCTGGTGCACGTGGTGTAGGTGGAGTTTTCGTGAAGGACCCGTGGATCATATTCGTTGAAGGTTTCAACAAGGAACCAAAGGAACCACTTTGGCCCAAGGAGAATTTAGAACGATCCTGTGTGGATCTCGGCCCGAGGGCAAGGGGTCTACGTTAGAGTGGTATCAGAGCCCAGAATAGTTTCTTTTATTTCTGTAGCAGAGGGAAGGGAGGAAATTTTACAGCCATGCTACCGAGAAGAAGAGACAAGCAAATACCTGATCCAGCAGAGGAAAGAGAAATGTCGAGAAGAAGATACAGGCAAATACATGATCCAACAAGGGAAAGAGAGATGCGTGAATTACATGCCAGGCTTGATGCTATGGAGACAACACAGAGGCACATAGTCAAGGTTGAGGACATCAGCGAGGCTGAAAGTGAAAATGAAGATGGAAACAAAGAATTTGTAGTCGAAGATGCTGTGGAAGAATGCCTATTCAAGGTTGTTGCAAGGATAGGTGCCAGAGCAAAAATGGACATTCCAGTGTATGAAGGAAACTTGGATGTTGAAGAGCTTCTAGACTAGATTAGAGCTCTAGAAAAATACTTCAACTACGAGGATGTCGAGGAAGACAAGAAATTCAAACATTCCATTACTAGACTTAAAGGGCATGCAACACTATGGTGGGATGAACTGCAGGCTGACAGACGCTGCAAGGAAAAAAAGAAAATCAAAAGCTGGGATAGAATGGTTGCAAATATGAAAGACAAATTTATACCCAGGGGTTATCAAATCACTCTATTTCAGAGGATGCAGAATTTGAGACAGAATCTGATGTCAGTGAAGGAATACACTGAAGAATTCTATAGGATAAACATCAAAGCAGGTCATCGGGAAAGCGATGACAAAAAAGTTGCTAGGTACATGAATGGTTTGTGATATAATATTCAATATGAGATGAGCATGATGACCATTTAGAATGTGGAAGATGCTTATCAGATGGCTCTGAAATCTGAAGAGAAGCTGAGTCGGAAGCAAGGTCAAAGAAGCCGAGGTAGAAGTCAAGCCAGAGGCAAATCAATTTCCCAAGACAGAACTCAGAGACCTAAAGAAGAGGGAAAGAAACCTCAAACTCAACCTGAAAGAGGAGGAAGCTCAGAAGGAAGGCAGTATGCTGATAGAAATACTTTTCCTCAAGTCAGAGGAAGAGGAAGAGGCAGAGGAGGTGAAGTGAAATGCTTTGTTTGTGGAAAAATCGGACATAAATCCTATGAGTGTCTAGAAAAGAAGAAAGATGGTGGTGAAACTCACATTACCGAAGCTCAAGGATGGAATTTTGAGGTAGAAGACAATGAGGGTAGAAGATCCTTGATGATGAGGAAAGTTCTCTTGAAACCAAAGAAGGATCTAGAGAACCCAGCCCAAAGAAACAGTCTGTTTAGGACTGCTTGCAAAACTAAGGATAGAGTATGCAAGGTCATAGTGGATAGAGGTAGCACATACAATCTTGTATCTATAGAGATGGTAGAAAAGATGGAGTTGGAGACTGTTGTACATCCAAGCCCATACAGAGTTTCGTGGCTACAAAAATGACATCAGGTAAATGTCACTAAACACTGTTTAGTTGAATTTAAAATAGGAGGACATAAGGATGAAATAGTATGTGATTTCATTCCCATGGATGTTTTTCATCTATTGTTAGGTAGACCATGGAAATATGACAAAAGCATGGTTCATGATGGGAGAAAGAACACGTACACCTTGGAAAAAAATGGTAGGACTCACATGTTGCTGTCAATTAAGGATAAAGAGGTGAAAACATAAATGAGCAACATTGTACTTCTCGTGAGTGGGAAGGAAATTCTTGATGAGGACATACAATTTATTGTGGTCAGGAAGCCCATAATTGTTTTGACTAGTATGAGAATAGATGATTTTCCAGAAGAAATCCAGGAGTTGCTGGAAGAGTTTGTTGATATAGTAGTGGACGAACTACCTTGTTCATTGCCACCTATTAGGAGTATAAGTCATCATATCGATCTTATACCTAGAGCTAGTTTGCCGAACAAAGAATATCGGTTGACACCACCGGAAAATGAAGAAGTTAAGAGACAGGTCCAAGACTTAATGGACAAAGGATTGATTCGAGAAAGCTTGAGTCCATGCGCTGTTCTGACAGTGCTTAGCCCAAACAAAGATGGAGGCTAGAGAATGTGTACAAACTCAAGGGAAATCAATAAGATTACCATTAGATACATATTTCCATTGCCAAGGATGGTTGATTTGATGGATTGCTTGAGTGGAGCAAAGTTTTTTTCAAAGATTGATTTGAAAAGCGAATATCATCAAATTAGAATGAGAGAAGGTGATGAATGGAAGAGAACATTCAAGATGAATGAAGGGCTATATGAATGGCTTGTTATGCCATTTGGCCTAACGAATGCACCTATTACTTTCATGAGGTTGATGAACGAAGTCTTGAAGGATTTCATTGGTAAATTCGTCATTGTATATCTTGATGATATATTAATTTTCAACAGGACAGATGCAGAGCACTTAAAGCATTTAGTTGGAGTAATGAGGAGATTACAGCAGGAGAAATTGCTGATCAATATGAAGAAATCGTCATTTATGGGGACATAACTCATTTATTTGGGTTTTGTTTTCTCTGCAAATGAATTAAAAATGGATCCAGAAAAGATGAAGGCAATTAAGAATTGGCCATCGACGAAGAGTGTGTTTGAAGTTCGAAGCTTCCATGGTTTGGCTAGCTTCTATAGGAAATTCATCTGAAACTTCAGTGGAATTAGCGCATCGATGATGGATATGGTGAAGAAAAGACATAAATATTTTCATTGGATGGAGGAATTAGAGAAGAGTTTCAATCTGTTGAAGAAGAAGATCACTGAGCAACCAATTCTAGTTTTGCTAGATTTTAGCAAGACATTCCAGGTCAGGTGTGACATGAGTGGATTTGTAATTGGAGCGGTCTTGAGCCAAGACGACAGGCCGGTCGCATATTTCAGTGAAAAATTGAATGAAGCAAAAATTAAGTACTCCACATATGACAAAGAATTATATGCAGTCATATAAGCGCTGAAGAAATGGAGACACTATTTGGTTCCCAAGGAGTTTGTTTTGTATAGCGATAATCATGCTTTGCAATTTGTGACTCGACAAGAGAAGTTGAACCGAAAACATGCTAAATAGGTTGAATACATGCAAAATTTTACTTTTGTGACTAAGCATATTTATGGAACTGCTAACAAATTTGTTGATGCTTTGAGCAGGAAATGTTTGCTTATGCAGGAATTCAGAGTCAAGACTTTGGGTTTTGATAACCTCAAAGAAATATATAGAGATGATCCAGACTTCAAGGAGGCATATGAGGCATCTGAGAATCCAATTCTTAGGGACATAAGTCAATGGAATGAATACATGATCCAGGATGGATTATTGTTCAAGGGAAATCAACTATGTATTCCAAAATGCTCCATGAGGGAGAATTTGTTGAAGGAAAAACACAGTGGAGGATTGGCTAGACATTTTGGTCATGAAAAGACATTCTAAAAGTTGAATAGCTCATATTATTGGCCATGGATGAGGACAAATGTTAATAAATTTGTGGACAGGTGCAGAATTTGTCAGCACACGAAAGGAAAAAGGCAGAACACAGGGTTATACCAACCATTACCCATCCTTGAAAGGCCATGGGACGCAATGAGCATGGATTTCATATAAGGACTGGCAAGGACACAAAGAGGATGTGATTCGATCTTTGTGCTAGTCAACAGATTTTCAAAGATGGCACATTTCATACCATGCCAAAAAAACCAACGACGCAACTCATATTGTGAACCTATTTTTCAAGGAAGTCGTCAAACTTCATAGCTTTCCAAGGAGTATCGTTTCTGATCAAGATACCAAGTTCGTGGGACATTTCTGGAGGACCTTATGGAAGAAGTTGGGGACAAGTTTGTCTTTTAGCTTAGCGTATCATCCTCAGACGGATGAATAGACAGAGGTCGTAAATAAGAGCTTGGGAGGTTTGTTAAGGAGCTTAGTGACTGAACACCACAGTCAGTGGGATCACATTCTGCCACAGGCATAATTCACTTACAATGATTCACTCAATAGAAGCACAGGACAGAGTCCATTCTAGATTGTACATGGAATGAAACCAAGGGGAGTTTCTGAATTGAAAGATTCAGAACAAAATGAATTCAGGAGTGCTAGTGCAGAGGACTTTGCAGAAGGAATGAAGGAGCTTCACAGTCGAATCAAGGAGCAATTGCAGAGTTCAATTCAAGAATACAAGTGGAGAGCAGATAAACACAAGCGAGAACTTCAATTTGAAGTTGGTGATCTGATTCTTACACATCTGAGGAAGGAAAGGTTCCCAAGGGGAACATATAACAAGCTCAAGATGAAAAATATTGGACCATGCAAGGTCATCAGGAAATTTGGGGCAAACGCACATGAGATTGAATTACCCGATGGGGTCGGAATCTCACTGATATTCAATGTTGCAGATTTGTACCCTTATAGAGATGAAGAAATAGGAGCAGAGGAGGGACAGAAAGAGGTTCAATGGACAAAACAAATGCCTATAGCTGAAAATCCACAGATGGAAGGAATAATTGACAAGAGGATTAACAGAAAGACCAGGAGAAAGGAGTATTTTGAATACTTGGTCAAGTGGAAGGGACATCTAGTTGAAGATGCAAGTTGGGAGGATGAGGCAGCAATTCAAAAGCATGGACAGAATGTGCAAGAGCTCATGAACATGATTTCATGAAGATTTTCAAGAGAGGGAGTATGATGCAGGAGCATCGTACAAAGCCAAAGGCACACACCTAGCCAAAGGAACAACTGGATGTGCAGATGAAGAAAAAGAGGACGTTTTTATGAAAACGCTTTGAATTTGAAACTGAAGCATTAATGTAATAAGCTAGGGGAGTGTACTTTCATTTATGTCTTGGAGATATGAATAGATCTGGAGAAATTACTCTCATCTTCCAGATGTAATAGGCATTTAAGTCTGTTAATGTAAAGTAGGAAGATATGAATATTAGATTAGACAGTTTAGAATTGAACGAGGGAAAACAGATACAGACACCCTCACCCTTGTATCATTGTAGAGAGGAGAGAGGAATATTATTTTCATTTAGATTGATAAGCTATAGAGATGTAGCAGAGAGCTATAGAGAAGAACCCATGTACATCAGCACTTGAGTTAATATATAAAACTTTGACTCAACTTTCATGGTGTTATGATGTTTACTGTTTACATTTGTTGAATGGTATGTTTAGAGTTGATTTGTTTCTCTATTATGCATTTTTTTCAATGTTGTGTTGTGTGTATGACTTCATGTTGAAGGTATGAAGTCTGAGAGAGAAGAAGAATGAGTTTCAATTGTTTCTCTTTCTGAGAATTCTTGCAAGGAATGCAGTGAACGTCCGCAAGGTGTGCGTTGACGAGGGTCTGAGTTTTATCTTAGAAAGCTCAGGAAAGATATTGTTATTCTCATACCAAAAAAAGTGTAGGTGAAGCACAAAGATGTGCAAGGTGTGCGCAGGCTAGTCGAAGCCTTAGAATTTATCAACTAAGGTGAAGGTTGAAGGACTACTGTTGGAAAGAGTGCACAGGGTCGAAGATTCAAATAACCAAAGGTTATTTGAAAGTTTTCCGCAAGGAGTGCGACCATGAACATTTTGGAAGGATTGAGTTTGCAAGTGAAATCTCAGGAGGGATAGCACCTTTGAAGTGTTCAAAGGGAGATGGATATCAAAAACGTCACATGGAAATTAAGTTCAGGAGGGAGAACACTTAGTCATTGGGAAGAAGCCATTGAGGAGTGAATCAGACGGTCATAATTCTCCGTGAAGAGCTCATGAAGTCGTGAGGGCCATAGGATCTAGTGGAGCCATATGGATAGTGAGAGGCCTTCGTGAAGGAAGTGCAAAGTTGCGAGAGTCATTGGATTTGGTAGAGTTGCAAGGTGGTTAGAGACCGGTGAATCCCATTGCCCAGGATACGAGGGTCAATATGAACCGTTGATCTCATTTCAACCCACGTCGTTGGATCATTTCATGAACTTGAGGTTCGTGAGGCTGGAAGGTAGACCAAATTCTTGGTTTCGTTCTGAGTTGTGATTAACAAAGAAGGAGATCCAGACTGTTGGATCCAAGTCATGAGAGAATCGTTGGATCAGAACCTTCGTGGGGTATCACATATCAGAGGTTTGGGGGTTGAAAGGACTTCTTTTTTATTACAGAAGTCACAAAGTGCCGAGCACCGAGGGCTCGTATGAATACGTAGCACAACCGATAGGTGGGGCTGCATAGTTGACAGGTGTCATAATAACAAGCGCCTAGAGAAAATGTGGAAGTAGGCGACAGGTGGCATACAAGCATCATCTGGAAGGATTCATCCTATTGTTGACTTATCGCGTCTCGGGGATTCGCAAAGGAGGAGCAAGAGGACTCAACACTCCAACTCATGAAGTTGCGAGTTGCGAAGGGTGCTAGAGTTGGGCCCTAGCCAGTGGTCATTGGTAGAGTCACTAGCAAGGAAGGGGCCATACCTATATCACACTCTCGGGTATCGAAGGTTTGGAGTCGAGGGTCTTCAATTCACAAACTCGCGAGATCATGAGTCATGAAAAGCACTTGCGCTAAGACCCAGGTTGTGGTTACGTGGAGGTGAAGACTCACACCTGGTGCACATCGTGCAGGTGGAGTTTTCGTGAAGGACCTGTGGATTGGATTCATTGAAGGTTTCAACAAGGAACCAAAGAAGTTGCTTTGGCCTGAGGATAATTTAGAATGATCTTGTGTAGATCTCGGCTCGAGGGCAGTGGGTCTGCGTCAGAGAACCAAACAACAATTGGTCTGAAACTATGACATTACTGGTCATGCCAGTAAAATGATCTAAAGGTACTCTCTAAGAAGTGGAATTCACAGGCATATGTGATGCCATAGCTTGATTAGGAATCATTCCTAATTTATCAAAAATATCATGTCCCGAAAAAGTCCTCCAAAAAGAACGGACATGGACAAAGATGGGATTAAAAATTCCAGCACTATGAACCGGAGTTCTAAATGATTCACTTTGAAAAATTGGATCGTCTATACTAGGCTCTATATGAGGTCCAATAAGTATTCTAGTATAATATTCAGTAACAATGTCTCCCAATGAATTTATCTAGAGAAAATGTGTTTCTTGTACAACACTCAATGATGGATTTACTGGAAGTATTGATTCCTCCAATGGAGTAGAACTTCCAATCTCAGAGGCTACATCGTTATTGACTGCTCCTTTAGGAGAACCCTTTGGTGAGTTAGGAAGCAAAGGAGCGTAATCTTCCATATCTTCTGGAGGTAGCCCTTGCATCCTACATGAACGTCGAGGGCCGATGTTGGATGCACCAAATAAAGAACGAAATAAATCTATGGCCAACTAGAGAAACAAACAACACTCATTAATAAAATCTAGAAATCAAATATCCAAACAAACCTTCCTATTTCGAAGTCACTAGTTGGTGATGTAATCCAACATCACGAAATCAAGACAAGAAGGGGATGGGATAAAGTGGGTGGAAAAGTTACATTGATGACCTACTTAACAGACTTACACCCTGGTACATGCTCCCACACATAATCGTGGGTATACCCTCCAAGGAGCCCGAGTGAGTTTGGCCAACATCGATTCCAGGTACTGTGAAGACTTGCCCCTTCAAAGTCACCTCATGTAAAGAATGTAAAGAGATAGGCCATGAAGGTTACCAATTACGACAATGATGCTCGGGGAAATAGTCGACAGTCCAATCCACGGGCAAAGGTAGGGTATCTAAGCCTGAAATCAACTCGAGAATGTCCCCATAGGATTTTATTTTCAAGTGACCCCCAATAATACGCGTAATATATACACTAATACCAACAAAGTAGGGTGAGTAACTCTACNGTTAGAAGGGTTTCCTAGGACAAAATGTAGCAAGTGGATTTGAACTCTCCCTATCACAAGATACTATTTTGTGTTTTGATGCTTTGTAGAGTGTAACTTACAACCTATTCCAAAGCATTATCCTAGCTAATGTTGGTGTAGATAAGTTCTAGAAAATAAAATTTGCTAATAGATTTTAAAATTACACTGCATTTTAAAAGGTTGTTGTATACTCAAAAGGGAAATGGAAATGAAACTGATGATGTATTTGACCTTGATCCAATAAAATGAAAGAAGAGATGATATTCAATTGCTTAATTCAATGAACTCTAATTACAGTGGGGAGAAGGTGTCTCTTTTTGGAATACAAAAGCTACGAAACACAATTTCTCAATTTTTGAATGAAAAAGATTCCAAATAATAAAAAACTACTAAATTCTCCAATTTTTCTCTTTTTACAAAAAATTGAATGCAAGAATTTTCTTTTAAAGACTATTAAAAAGAAGAATGAATTCAGTTCTTTCTTTCTCAAATCATATTAGAGATTTAATGAAGAAAATAAAGCATAGTCCAAGAAAACTAACACATTCTCAACACTATTACCAAATCAAGCTCGCAATGTATACAAAAAATGAAACGATAAGAAAACCTTTTTTCAAATACAAACAAAAATTGTTTCTTAATCAATTAACGATCCAAAAAGTAAAAACAATACAAAACCAAAAATAAATCAAGGACTCCTTATCAACCAAGAACACAGGACCGACATATCGAGATTATACCCTTGTGACAAGAAAGCAAAAGAAAAACTTGCAAAGTTCACAAAGAATACTTTCAATTTACAAAAATCAATCAAAAACAGGCTTCAAAGTTATAAATAAATCATTCGCTAGTATTAGAAGTTCATCCCAAGAAATAAAGGCAAAACTAGGTAGAGAAAAGAAAAATGGCTATCACCCAACAATTCCTACAGGAATCGTCGTAGGTTGCATAGGAGTATAGTGTGACGATCTAGGATCGTCACAGGATGTAAATAAGGCACAGTGTGATGTTGTCACACTGGTCTGCACCAGTAGAGTGCGATGACAGAGGATCGTCGTAGGATGTTAATAGGGTACAGTGCGATGATCTTTGAAATTACAGAAAAATGGGAAGAAAGACAAAATTTATCATTGAAATTTCAGACCTAGGGAGTCAAGATGGATCACCCAAAAACTCAGAGAATGAAATTAACCAAAAGAAGGTACGCTAAAAGAAAATAAGAAGAAAAAAACAAAAAGAGGTCATGTCTCCAGTATGGTTGCCAATTTTGTTATCAGACTAATGGGTAAGTGTAGACACAAACTGATCTCCCTAACTTCCATAGGAAGCTAGAACAAAATAAGATGGAATACACACTTCATCTCAGAGTTCATTTCCATATAAACTAGTTTCGAGAGATACAAGTGACATACCTTTTAAATGATGATTGATCCTCGCTAGTGTCATCCTTGTAGATCCTTCTTTGAGTTTGCGGGATGGTGAACATGTTTTAAGAAGCACAAACAAACAAAGAGAGGGAGAACAAAGATATATATATTTCAACTAATTCTATGTGTAAGATCAAGGAGTTATACAATAAAAGTTAAGACACCTTTATAGGGAAGAAATGTATTGCTGTATTATTAAATGGAAAGTGGAGAATACAACCTATTTCCTTGATGTTGCAAGGTACCCTTCAATGGCTCTTTGCTCCAACACACACACCTTTTCTCCTATGCCTCTGATGAATAAGATCCACCATCTGACTTAGAGAACTAAAGAAAATATCTCAAGAATAATCTGTAGTAGAACTCTTCATGCATATACAAGCCCTTGCAAATCTTAGCCTTTTCCATAAGAGATCCTTGTTTATATAGGGTGAAAGAGAGATGTATGAGGGGATTAAGATGATCCCACTAAATCATAGAAGCAAGTAATATCCAAACTGATTGGATGCCACCTCATAGTCTAGAATATTCCCTTCTAGAACATTGGTGAATTTTGAGTTTTCCTTTTCTTAAGCATCGTCACACCCTATGCACATGCAACTTGTGATGATGGTGCGGTCCAATTTTAGTGTAGAGTGCGATGATCAAACATCATTTCACCCCATGCATACAATAGGGTGCGACGACATTCCTTTTTATAGTTTTTGAAAGAGGAAAAACAAATCACTTTTCTCATGGAGAAAGTCTCGTTCAATATTTTCAGCGAACATGAGCAAATGTTGTCAGCTGATCAATGGGGTGACCAAAATAATGTGTACAATTAGGAAACTAAATGTGAGGTGGATTCTCACACTAAATTAATTTCCTTTTTATAAATATCAATAAATAATACATGTCCACATAGTATTTTCAACTTCATATAATATATTTCTCCTCCACATTGACTAGCGATTGTGACAAATGTTGTTTCATGGTGTCATTGCATGTGACACTTTTATGAAACTTGTGACACTTAGGGTGAGGTAATTAAGTGTGGAATTTTGGTGTTTCACAGATTTCCCCCTAAAGTGCGAGGTCAAAAGAGAAACTGATGGTCTAAACACTTTACAAATTTTCAATGCAAGGGCATTGAGTTGGAGAACCTAGAAGAAGCTGCAAGCAACCATCAAACAATATTAATATATGTTCCATTTTCGAGGTAGGTATACCTATGCTCATAATATAGGATGACTCAAAGCACAATCATCGACAAACACATTGCAAATCCATGAAAAATATTGACTAAGGATATGGCCACGAAAGATACAATGTGGATCCATACCTCCATGATGTGAACTAATTGTAACTACAAAAAATACACAGTGGAGCTACTAGATGATTAAATATAGCCATGTACCAATACAATGTGCATCTATGTGAAAGTATATATATCATCATGCTCAAATGATATCCTACAAAGCCTGGGAAAGGAAGATAACAGAGTGAACACTCAACTTAGGGTATTTGTCCCAATCCCGATGTGGTACGAATCTAGCCATGTGAATACACGATTTGATGTTGAACATGGTAGAAACCACTTGATTACCGATCATTAGGGTAAACCGTTAATAAGTGCGATGGAAATCACCAATGATGTCAATGACTCCCACGGTACCCTAGTACATTCCAGTGAATGTGAATAAATAATATGAAGTTGAACATTTATGGAATCATCCAATTAGAGGTCGATCATGTAAACCTGCTGTCGAAAGTGAGGATGTCTGCCATTGAGGCATGTAGGTCCCAAGGTAATAACCGGTTTCTAGGTATAATTCCCATATGATGTGTTGAGTTCGAGAGGAAAATACTCATCGAAGAAGGGCCTTGATGTATCCCCCATCATTGACATGAAACAGACACATGAAAGTTATGTAAGATGGTGAATTGAATGACTATGGACTGACACAGGAAATGGAAACTAGAAATACTGTAGATGGATGGTTTGAAGTGAAACTTCCCTTGAACATGATGAGGATTAACAACTGACTTGGAAACATTGACTCGACGAGTATCAAGAATGTAATGTGACAAAAATAAGAGAATTCTTCGACTGGATGAAAAATTATGGTGACATATGGAATTGGTATGACTCAGAGACAAGAAGATTACCCAACTGCAAGATGAGATGAAAACATGTGCCATGTTCAAGGGTGACAATAGATTCCATAAAGGATTCCCAAAAAATTGACCCACTTCCTTCAATTTTCCCTCCACCCAAATAGATGAGTATCTCTTTTTCATTTAACGAGCTCAAGGAGGGTAAAACATGATCGATATAACTCACCTTCGGTAAGTTTATCTTCTTTTATTTAACGAACTGGAAGAAGTAAGGATTATTTCCCATATGGGTCCTTCAATGTGTTGTTTAGTGAGTCCAGAGAAAGAAAACTGAGTGATTTTTCATATTTAGAGAGTCTGAAAAGAACTTTTAGGAGACTCCATGGATGAGTTTTTCGTAAGTTAAGTATCCCAAGCTTGAAATAAGTGTAAAAAAATATAGGGAGAACTCTTCTAATCATACTTGATTAGAGTGTTGATTTTTCATAATTAGTCTCACGAGGCCGAAAAAGAGATGAACTATCAATCAAAAGATGCCCTTTCAAACCTTTTAACAAGTGTGAAAGGAATTAAGGTCACTCGATAATGTTTTCATGTTTAAAGAGTCTGAAAAGAGATTAAAGGAGAATCCAGGGGGTTTCTTTTGTGTATAACCTTTACGAGTCCAAAAAATTGATAAAAGTATACTCGACCACATTCTCACGTATTTACGAGCATGACAAAGAATAAAGACTAAGCTCGGTAACTTATTAACATGTATTCACGAGCATGAGAAAGAACAAAGACTAAGATTGTTCTAAAAAAAGACTACTATGTTACAATGGGAATGACCTTCGAACAAGGATTACTCCTAGCAACATGTCTCTCTAGAGGTATTTTCCCCCCAGCTTCTTTGGCAGAAGTTGGTGTTTTTTCTCCAACATGATTTCTAGAGGTTGGAGAGATGCCTCCCAAGCATTGTTTCCTCTGACTTTTCTTCTTCTTTCCTCTTTTAGGTTTCTGGTTACTAATGGAAACATGTTTACTAGGAAGAGGAAAAGAAGGTTCAATTACTCAATCCATAGTGAGAATCAATTGTAAAGGAGGGGTGTCTATTTCATTTTTTAATGAGCTTGATAGAGACAATGAACTATGCTCATTGAGACTAGGTACTAGCAAAGGATGAGATGAATCAAATGATTTTCATACCTAAGTCGAAATAATGTTTAAGGTGAAAACCTGCGTGGTGGGAGGAGTAGGCAGAGGAAAAACCCCCATGAGAGAGGAATCCTTGAGAAGACCTACACTTACACTCTAAAAATTATTCTGTCCTAGAAAAGGGACATTATGTTCTCTGACATTGTTGAGATCTGGAGTTGTATACTCAAGTTGGTCAACATTGATAATATTTCCTTGATGGGTAAATCATAAGATACGAAACATCGAAGATGAGACGATAGTCATTGCATAGAACCAACTACGACCAAGTAACAAATTATAATCCAGGGGTGCATCGAATACTTCGATATCAACTAAAATAGTGTTACCCTTCAAAGTCACAATGAAATATTGCAAGAGTAAGTGAGGTTGAAAACCATGTCCATCAAATTCTTTCAAGGTGGTAGGGGATGGTGTAAAAGTAGAATAACTAAGGGATCTCCAATAAGGAAAAGACTTGATGTAGTTGGAGGATCCCTCATCCAAAATAGTACGTTGGATTTTCTTTCCACCAACCAAAACTTGAATTTGGAAAGCTAAGTGGTGGGAGGCTTTCTTCTTAAAATAATCTAGGTTAAACATAATCAGGTTCGACTCCTTAGGATCCATGGCTCCAATGGCTGACAACAGGGTTGTACGTTGATTTGGATACTATTGTATAACTTCAAGGGTTGACATAGTGTGTGCCAAATCTTCAATGATGTTGTATTTTTTAGCAGCGTGGGAATTTGGATTAAAAGTCTCTTTTCGAGTTACTTTCTTGGGGGGGCTCAATGCTACGTCAAAAATTGGCTTCTCAATCTGAAGAGGATTGGAATATGGAGGAGGAGTAGAGTTAGAAGGTTGCTTGACAACCTTCCCTTTAGTATTATTACCTGGACGAGTGTCATAGGTATTTTCACGTGTTGTGACATTAACCGTATTAAAAATGTAAACGTCAGAGGCTCTTGTGGAAGCACCCCCATGGTGGGAATGACCCGAGTCGCATCCTTGCAGAGGGACAGGGTTTTGTGCAACCAAATGTTGTTGTTGAACCGGTTGGGAGGTACCCTTTAGATATTTAGCGACAACCTCATGATGAGGGAAATATTTCGTGTAGTGGACTTCCTCACAAATCATACAAGGAGATTTAGGTTTCCTTGTTGATTGAGTATCAACAGACTTAGGATTATCCTTCTCATTAGAAGGTTTCTTGGATTTTCCTTTATTTTTATTATTACCTCCTAATTATTCAGATGAAGTGGATTGGACCTCATTCACCTCAGAGGTTTGAGAAGGAGCGAAAGTAGTTGTGGTGTTTGGAACATAACTAGATTCTGGAGTAGGTCTTGATGGATCATTTGACGGATGGGGAACATTAGGGATCAGATCATAAAGTGTGCCAGACTTGGAGTAAACCAATTCCAAATACTACACATGGATGATAGCCTTCTCCTTAGTAACTATGTTTCCCATAGAAACATTGCGTGCGATGGGAGGTAAGAGCGACTTTGTAAACCAATCCGTGAGGAGTTGGTCCAGAATTGGACCTCTTAGCACTCTGTAAATTCTATCTGGATGAATAGACAGATGACATAGGTAACTGTTTGAAACATCTTTAGAGCTGAGGCACTAGCCTACTCAACTTAGAGAGGGCTCTCTCCTGTCACTTGATACATCTATGGAAATCGGTGGCTAGAATTGGTTTGTTTTGGGGTTTTAATAAAGTTGTTGAAGAGCTGAAGATGACCTTTGGGCTATGGGGTCAAGAATGTAGCATGTATTTCCAGATCATGAAAACAATAAAGAGGAAAAGGCTAAATGAGGAAGTGACTTCTGAGTTTATGCTTGAAAATTTTAGATGGTATTAGAAGAAAAGAAACACACAACTATTATCAGAGCATTATAGTAATGAATTCTGAAATTCTTTAGAAGAGATGAACACAGTCTAAATCATCAAGCCGAGAGCATCAAATAATGAATTCTGGACTTTTAGTTTCTCAATTTAGACAGAAGAAAGAAAAATGAAAATAAAAAATAGCAGGAATCACATACTATGAGAGAAAACAAGACTCATAACACCACCAATTAGAATCTTTACATAAAAAGTCCCAAAATATGCCTCTACACCCATGTATTCATTCCATCCCCAGAGATTTATAAAGTTTTTTGGCACAGAGAGTAGGCTGCTCTTTTCTCCATGCTTCTATACTCATGAGGCCAAGCATATATAGAGGAATTTCATATGGAATTTAAAACGTTCCGACTTCCTCATAATTCTAAAAACAGATACAAGTTACAAAAAGGAAGAAAAGTTGTATTATTTAAAGGGACCGTTAGTAATTGGTCTGTCATATCAGGAATCCCTTCTCTTAAGATGACATATGTCCAAAACTATTTGAAATATACCAAAATTTTACTCAAGGATTCACCTCATCTTGGTGATTTCCTCCTCCAGGGTACTCCACCAATCAAAATTTTCCCCGACGCTCTCTATCATGTCGGTTTTGGCCTCTAATTTACTCCTTTTTCTCCTCTTCTTCTTTACATAAGGGTAGTAGGTGTTGTATGCGTGTTCATTTATGACAAGATCCATTATAACAGGGTTTAATATTACTCCAGACTCTGTCTCAGTTTCAGGTTCGGTATGAAATTTAATCACCTGCATCTACAAGAATCATCTTTCATTCTTACTTATTGACCCACCTGTTACCTTAGCTGAGAACCCAATTTCTCTAGACACCATTTGATGGATATTATCCATGCTTTTTGAACTTCTCAGAGACCTTGATTTGTCCACCCTTTGGGTTTACAGAATTCAGGAGCATAGGCCGAGCTTGTTTTTCTTACGCATAAGATGAAAATTTCCCAGAATAGGATAAAATGATTCATATTTGAGATTTTAATGTTTTGTGTACTTTGCTCATGAATTACTGTCACAGTACCTTGGTGAGCCATGCTTCATCAATCCACTTTGAATGATGAGCCTCGAGTTAGTTATGTGGTGACGTCCTTTTGGTACATCATCCGAGAAAGTACCTGGACCAGTGATGTGAGGTGATCTGACCAACCGCCATCTTCCCCACGAGCTATTGATATGAAGTTTTAAAACACATGACATCAGGGCCATAGGAAAAATGGTTTCAGGCAATCCATCGTCTCCCCCGATGCGTGTGTAAGAGCACCACACATTCCCTGTCGAAACTAGAGTAGTTTTCCTCGGTCTACCTTCGTGATGTTAAGTTTTGTGCTATTTGTTTGTCCGATGTAGGCTTCTAACGTAGATATGAGATTCTTTAGGATCGGCAGCCCACTGAGCTACTCCCTTCCCATTTCCACTACATTCATTCACACACCGTGGAATATAGTCGAGTACTCTGAATTATTGCACCTCTACTGTGGTATAACGTCTCGCTAAACTTTAGAAGTTTTTAGATCCCGATAAAAATTGTTAGGGTGATAACATTGGCTCAAACTGAGGATGCAATCCTCCCAGTGAGGTAGCAAAGAACTCATAGACTTGGTGCCTGATCCATGGGGTTGTTCCCCAAAACATGTGTGTGTCCTACTCCTACCAAGCTCTGTGCACTGCTTCCAACTGCATGGGGGACGTCCGAGTGCATTATTGAAAACTGACTATATCTAGTGCTAGAAAAATCAAACTAGAAAAATGCTTGACCGACAAGATTATTTTAACATCCCTACCTACCCTAAAACTACTGGGATGACCGATCACTCAGGTGATGCTAAAGTGCCAATGCAACCAATCAAGCAATTGGTTTCCTGATTTTCCTTTCACATTTTTCTCAAGCTTGTAGAAAAACGTAAAGGATGGCAGCTGAAAAAACAAATTGAATACAACATTTGAGATTATGAATGAAGAAAATTCATCCTTCATTGAAGACTATAATAGGATGGCCATCGGATCTTGAAAATCATGAAAAATCATTTCTCCCCGATGAGCAAAAACCAACAGGCAAGTATCTTTCATCAGTGTTAGTTGTTTTTGCTCTATTTCTTCTGTTCTGATAACATCTTCGAATGAAATGGCGATGGTAGGTTTGTCTGGATGGCCATGCATATCAACAAAAATATTCATATATTCTTGAACATCTTCAAATATGAAATCCATATAATATGCACCAAGGTTATCCTCTTGTTCATCAAACAACTCTGATGTGGTTTCATTAAATTTTTGGAAATTTGTTTGAGGACAACCACTTTGACTTTCCAGTGAATAAATAGAAATAAGTTCCTTCTCATGCACTACTTCACAGTCCAGATCTCCCATGGATAGATTTTCAAAACCTTGATTTTCAAATGACNTGAATAAAACCACTGCCTCTTCATTATCTTTCTATGTTTCTGATGGACAAATGGAATACACTGCTTCATCTATGTCATTTGTTTCTTTATTGCTGGAAACTTCCATAGATGCAATTTCAAAATCTTCATCCATGTCTATGTTGCTTAAAAATTTAAGCACGATGTCATTCTCAAGGGAAGAGAAAATGCTCTGAAACACCTTTTCACGTTGAGAATCCATACTGATTTCGGGATGGAGAAATTGACCATGAACAATACTTTCTAGAGCAACTTCTTCTTCCTTTCCAGGCTGATAGTTGAACATAGACTGCAAATCTGATCTGACATGACCCTTTATGTGATTTTCCATAGAATTATCATCACCACTCCATTCCTGCTTGGAGGATCCCTGTCTTGAGATACTACAAATATTTTTCTTCAATAATTTGAAAGAAGCAAAACATAATGGTAGGGTTTTCCTACCTGATTTGAAACCGTCTTCAATTTCATTGTCAACATATGGTTGTATTTCAGCGCAAGCAATAGGGTCTCCAAGTGATTGAAAAGAATGTTGAGACATCTTATCATTCTTCTCCATTGATATGGCGTGGCTTTGCATAAGCACGGATTCATTTTCTTTGATGATGATTTTAGGATTTTCTTTCAGAAATTTGAAAGAAGAAAAGCATAGAGGTAAGGAATTCCCTTCAGCTGATTCAATACTTTCTTCTTTGTAATTGTGATATGCAGCCTGATTGCTTTCATTATACTGCTAAAAAGGAACATTTTCTGATAGAGAACATGTGGTTGATTGTTCCAGTGGGTCAACATCGTAATCATCATATTCATCATATATAGGCAAATCCTTAACATATGCCTTGTCATATATCAAGAAAAAACTTAGCACATCAACATGTTCTTCAACAAGCTGCTTTTCACACTCATATTCTTGACTATCTACAAATGAATACATAAAACAATCCACCCTTTGCTCATCATGGAATGGATCAACACCTCCTCTTTCAACAAGTGGGATGTAGTTTTTTGCAAAATCATTAGCATTGGAAACTTCAAGAGGACCCATGATATTGTCAATTATATGCTCAAGATTCCAATCAACTATTTTCTGTTCATATTCACTGTCATGTCCTTGACCATTCAACCCCTCATTTTGGGTTTGTTTACATGCTTGGATGTTGTGTTGAATGTCCTGAGCATCACTAAACATTTTTTGTAAGGACCCAGGTCTTCTTTCCATCAGGAGGAAAGAAAAATATGGATGAAGAGCAATTGTGAAATGGAGCATCGCAACAGCTTCAGAGGGTTGAATTTCTTTGGACAAATTATGTAGACGCTAGAGAACTTTCTACTGAATAAAAAAATAGATTCATTGCTACATCTTTTCAAGGTGTAAAACTCAGTGAGTTGCAGCTCTAAGGATTTCTCCTTGCCCCAAAAGTAAAAAAAAACCTTCTTCAATTCCACCCATGAGCTAATGGTTTCTGGGTGTATGTGTTTGAACCAGTGTTTGGTGTCTCCTTTCAAGGATTGAGAGAAAAATCTCATACACACATCGTCATGGTCAATCTCGAATAAATCTATAAAATTATCAAACCCTTGAATGTGCTTTTCAACAGATATGATACTCGATTCTCCGTCGAACACAGGTAGGAACTCATAGTAATTTGAAGGGAAATCATGAAGGGTTTGGGGTAGCTTTAAGGGTATATATCTATGTCCGGCCTTAGGGGGTGTTAGGCCAAGAACAGTGGGAGAGACATTGGTCTGAGTCTCACGGGATTCGTCAACTTGATCATTTTCATTGCGTGGCCTAGGTGAAACCTTTTTATCAGAACCAGTGGCAAGGCGAGGGTATGCATGTGCAACATATAGAGGAGGAAATATTATTTTAAGTCTTTCATGATCATTATTAAGATACAATAGGTAAAAGAAAGTTTGTTTGGAATTTTCAAGGAAGGAGCAGATGCAACTTAAAATCAAAAGTAAAATGATTTGTAAGAGGTCCCATTTTGAATACCTATTTTCCCTCATGATGCCCTTCCTTGCCCCTGTCAAGGGGTTTCATGTTTCGGTGAAGTTTCAGTCTCAAGCTTGAAGTATTTAGAGTAGGGTCACCTCTTGGAAATTCAAGATTCTTTTATCAGTGGAGTTGCCTTCGAACCGAAGTGGAGTCACAAGAGCAGGAATACATCCAATGTGTGCCTAAGTCTCTACCGCTCTCAGACCCTAGAACTCAACCATGTCATTCTTCCGAGGGAAAATTTTTAAATTTCATCCCCGACAATGACGCCAAAATGTTAGCACTCTGTAAATTCTATCCGGCTGAATAGACAGATGATAGAGGTAACTGTTTCAATCAAATTTAGAGCTAAGGCACTAGCCTACTCAACTCAGAGAGGGATTTCTCATGTCACTTGATACATCTATGGACATCGGTGGCTAGAATTGGTTTGTTTTGGGGTTTTAATAAAGTTGTTGAAGAGATAAATATGACCTTTGGGCTATGGGGTCAAGAATGTAGGATCTATTTCCAGATCGTGAAAATAATCAAGAGGAAAAGGCTAAATCAGGAAGTGACTTCTGAGTTTATGCTTGAAAATTTTAGATGGTATCAGAAGAAAAGAAACACACAACTCTTATCAGAGCATTATAGTAATGAATTCTGAAATGGTTTAAAAGAGATGAACAGAGTCTAAATCGTCAAGCTGAGAGCATCGAATAATGAATTTTGGACTTTTAGTTTCTTAATTTGGACAGAAGAAAGCAAAATGAAAACACAGAATAACATGAATCACATACTATGAGAGAAAACGAGACTCATAACACCACCAATTAGAATCTTTTCATAAAAAGTCCCAAAATATGCCTCTACACCCATGTATTCATTCCAACCCTAGAGATTTATAAAGTTTTCTTGCACAGAGGGCAGGCTTCTCTTTTCTCCATGCTTCTATACTCGTGAGGCCAAGCATATATAGAGGAATTTCATATGGAATTTAAAACGTTATGACTTCCTCATAATTCTAAAAACAGATACGAGTTACAGAAAGGAAGAACAGTTGTATTATTTAAAGCAACTGTTAGTAATTGGTCTGTCATATCAGGACTCCCTTCTTTTAAGCCAACATCTGTCCAAAACTATCTGAAATACACCAAAATTTTACCCGAGGATTCACCTCAGCTTGGCGATTTCCTCCTCTAGGGTACTCCACCAATCGGAATTTTCCTTGATGCTCTCTATCATCTCGGTTTTGGCCTCTGATTTCCTCCTTTTGCTCCTTTTCTTCTTTACAGTTGGGTGGTAGGTGTTGTCTGCATGTTCATTTATGACAAGATCCCTTATAACAGGGTTTAATCTTACTCCCAACTCTATTTTAGTTTCAGGTTCGTTATGAAATTTAGTCGCCTGCATCTGCAAGAACCATCTTTCATTCTTACTTATTGACCCGCCTGGTACCTTAGTTGAGAAACCAATTGTGCTTGATGTCGTTTGATGGATATTATCCATGCTTTCCAAACTTCACAAAGACTTTGATTTGGACACCCTTTGGGTTTACAGAATTGAGGAGCATAGGCCGAGCTTGTTTTTCTTATGCATAAGATGACAATTTCCCAGAATATGATAAAATGATTCATATCTGAGATTTTGATGTTCTGTGTACTTTGCTCACAAATTACTATCACAGTAACTTGGTGTTCCATGCTTCATCGATCCACTTTGAATTATGAGCCTCGAGTTAGTTATGTAACAACATCCTTTTGGTACATCATCCGGGAAAGTACCTAGACTGGTGATGTGAGGTAATCTGACCAACAACCATCTTCCCTGCGAGTTATTGATATGATGTTTGGAAACACATGAAATCAGGACATAGGAAAAGTGGTTTTGGGCAATCCACCATCTCCCCCAATGCGTGTGTAAGAGCGCCACGCGTTCCTCATAGAAGCCAAAGTAGTTTTCCCCGGTCTACCTTTGTGATGTTAAGTTTCATGCTATTTTTTTGTCCGATGTAGGCTTTGACTGTAGATCTGAGATTCTTCAAGATCGATGGCCCGCCGAGCTACTCCCTTTCCACTTCTTCTACATTCATTCACACGCCGTGGAATATAGTCGAGTGCTCTGAACTATCGTGCCTCTACTGTGGTATAGTGCCTCGCTAAACTTCAAAAGTTTTTAGATCCCGACAAAAATTGTTAGGGTGATAACATGACCTTTAATAAACCCTCTCCATCATCTAAACTCATGAATATGATCAAATATGTAGGTCAAAGAGGATTTCCGAAGAGAGGTCAGAAGTTATGTACTGGTCTTGTATCGTATAGGAAATTGAAAATGCGTCAGGAAAGCCATAGAAAGATAGTTAAATTCTACAAAAGAGTTACACAACAGTTCAATGTATCATTTCAATTCCGCACCCATAAGTGTTGTCTAAATAAGTATAAGATGAATGGAATCATCCATCAAAGAGTTGGAAGAACACCATAAGTGGAAAGTCATAAAATGAATGTTAGGATCCTCCCCAGGTTTTTTGTCAAATTTTAGAATGTCGGACGGTAATTTGGCAGGTATTGTTACACATTATTTTCATCATCCCTATGGCCGTTAATGATGTAAACCTATCTATTGCCTTCAGAGGGGTCAGTGGCCTAAGTTCCTGAAGAGAGAAGGGAGAAGAACTTTCCCTGAGAAAAGAAGTTGCATTTTCCTGTGTAAAAACCTTATAAAAAGGAAGTTTGCAGGCTGCCTATGTATTAGGGTGCGAGAATGCTTGATTCTCACAGGCTTTCCACACTTAGGGTGAGAAATGTTCACAGGCTACTCTATAGGTAGGGTGCGAGAATGCTTACACATGGGAAAAACAAGCATTTTCTCGAATCTTCTAGAAGGATAAAGTTCCATGGTGAGGTGGCATCCAAATGGTTTGGATCTTACTCACTTTCATGATTTAGTGGGATCATCCTAACCTCCTCACTTTATCCTCTTCAACTTATAAAAGGAGAGGATATCTCTTGGAG
>JASDQU010735432.1:9858-25583 GCA_032191745.1 Picea mariana
CTTGATTTTAGAATGAGATATACTTATGTATTTTGCCAAATTCTTTTGTTGAGTTAATAAAAAGACCTACCCACTTGAGAGCAGGACCCGGAGATGTAGTCCACCGAGGACGAACTCCGTTATCAAGTTTTTTGTGTTCAGATTTGATGCTCATGTCTCTTCATTATTGAGCTTTTCCTTCTTTAATAGGGCACTTTAATTTATGCTCATTTAATGCAATTATTTATATGTCACTCGATGAAAATATCCTGGATCACTTTACCACTTCATTATACAAGGGCTTCCTAAGAAAACTACACAAATGAATTACAGAGACCAACAAGAAATTAGGAGAGTATTAAGATCTCATGAGAAAATGATACAAGGTAACAATACTTTCATATTCACTGTTACAACCAAGGTGCATGACAATGAGTAGTAGATAGTCTCCCAAATCACTTCTAATATGGGTAGTCTAGTCCAATTAAAACAAAAAATTGCAAACCTTGAGGCGGAATGTGGAATGCTAAGAAATTTGATTGTACATCTGAGTAAAGATGTTTATTTAGAGGCTTCCAATAAGAGGGTGTTAGTTAATTCATGAGTACAAGGGGATCTAAAAGAGGATGATATGTTGCACCGACTCTTTCAAGACACAAAGATAGGGGAACAAGAATCTGTGCCAATCAATATGGGCCTACAAGAGGCCACAAGCTATCATATCTTATGATAAGACTATGTTTTTTAAAGTCATTTGCATATTAGGTAGTTTTTATATAATCCATAGTAGTAGTAAATACTAGGAGTTTTTACAMTGAACATATGTAAACTTCGTATTTTGGTTTGGAACTATCCATGTTGTTTGAATTTTGAAGACATGCACTTGGATGTACTAGTGTTGTAGAGCTCAGCTACAACCTTTCTTCATTAATATAAATTTTKTAGTTTCAGTTATAACAAAAAAAGAAGAAAAACTTGTACTGAAAGAATTGAACAAGTGATGAAGAAAACTAAATTGCAAACCTATTTGCAAGAGACACCATGTCATATTAGGTCGGTTGATGGAGATGATGACAATACCAATGATGCTTTTGCAGTCAATACAATGATGGCATCGACAATGTTTCTGCAGTGGAGAATTCAAAACCAAGAAGATCAGGTTCACATGTGAGAAAATTCTAGGAATTTGGTAGAAATTGCATCCCTAGCCTTTGTCTTTGATATAGGTGCTCTAGGTTATGCTTATATTGTTACTTCTAGGTGAGCATAGGGATGCAAGAGTAGTAGTTAGATGAAATTGATGGAATTAGTTGTGAGGTGAGACATATTTTTGAAAAATAATGTTCTATTTCCAATTACCACTATGACAAAATTAGAAATAACGACTCTACTTGCATATTGACTCTGTGTACAATAGGCTATGCTTGCAACAATACTCATGTCTAGACAACCACTTGAGTTAACTCCCAAAAAATTCATTTGGATGATGCCACAATGAGTCCTTGAAGGTTCCTCTGATTTTGTAGACTTGACATGGGATTTATTCCAGCACAAGCATGTTCAAGTTCAAATTGTTGTTATTCCCTTTGAATGTCTTGAGGACTCAAGAACAAGAGAATTGAGCCATCTAGACTATGAAATGGATCTATTTATTATGTCAATGAAAAAACACGGGGCCATGTATGATGTGGGCATAAATCCAAATGATCAAGGGAATGCACAACCCCTGCATTTCTTGCAATATTTCAAGTAAGTATACTCCAAGTAATTTTGTGGTTAATGCAATATGTTGTCGTTACACTAACACTATAGAGATATGTGTTGTCATGTTCAAAAATACAAGATATTGGTGTTATAGAGAAGTATGTTGATAGGTTAAAAAATATGAGATATTGGTGTTATGTGGTTACATTGGTGTTATAGAAACGTGTGTGTGTGTGTGTGTTCAAAAATACAAGATACCAATGTTATACTTTCCTCTTTTTATGTAATGCATGTAATTTATGTTATACCAACGTTATAGCTAGATATATGCCGCATCTATTCTTTGTTAGCCTTAGCATTATGTGCAAACCCATGTTATATATAGTGTTATTATAGTTATTGTCACACATGTTTCTCTTTGTTTATCATGGTGGCCATGCCAACTTAAAGAGAGATACATGTCGGGAAGGTTTGTTTTTTATTTGAAAACCAACAAATAATTTTATTTTTATGTTATGCATGTTATGCCGACATTATAAGCCAGATCTTTTGCCAGTCCTTCTAATCTGTTATGTATGAACCCATGTTGTATGTTGTGTTATTTCAATGCAAAGATCTAACAAGTTATTTTATACTTTTAGGCAATGGTGTTCTTATGTCTCGGAGGATTATAAATGCATTTTTAAATATCATTTGAAAAATAAAAAGTTTCATGATCGAGAGATGAGGAAGAGAGGATGTTAGTTGCAATACATAGTTAGAACAGTCCTATATAGACCACACTTGGTGCTCATCACTTATGTCTAGTTTCAACATGTGGACAAAAATGGTTTTCCTTGCCACGGTTGCATCAATCCTACAATTGCACACCAATGGTGGCTTCATTGTATGCACTTCTCAAAACATGTAAAATATTGGGTGGGATCCCCACTTTTTTGTTGGCGTTTCTCCCACCGAGATACACATTAGGCATGTTTAGATGTTTGCACTAAAACAAATCCAAGACAATTTKCTCACAATGGGGAGAGATGCATTCCTAACTAAAAGATATATCCTAAACCAAAGAAAACAATGTGATGACCCTTGGTATCAAATTCGCGATGATGGACTCCATTARCATCCAATAGATAGTGGAAAAGAATGAGGTGGATGTGTTCTTACCAAATTTGGAACCATCCACACTAAGGATAATGAYGAGATGGAAAGTGAAGCAGGTTGTTAAGCATGGGCACGACAACGTCTTTRTGATGGATTCTACTTTTTGCACAACCAAATACAAAGTGTTTTGGTCTCTTTTTCTTTTATTTACCATGGCAACATTATTTTTTGTAGTAAGAATTCATGAAATCCTTGTTTATAGCACGCTTGTTTACCAAGGAGATGTTATCGTTTTGTTATATGAATTCATGAAATGCTTGCCTAGAGTGTTATTGTTCTAATATTTGTGTTCACTAAATGGTTGTTTCTAGCGGCATTATTGACCAATTGGTGTTACATATATGTAAAATTGTATTCATGAAGTCTTATGAATGGTAGTATACTTTGTACACCATTATGGATTTCAACACACATCAAAATGGCATTCTTGTATATTGGGTCATATCAAAGAATGCAATGTAGGAAACAATTGTGACATAGTTTCAAGCATTTTCCCAATGTGTATTGACTTCCCATCCCACATGGAAACCTTCATCCTTTCTTTGTGGATGATGCCATCATAGAGATTCCAGCTATAGTGTGTGCAAATCTCTTAATTTCTCTTTCCTTCATTTTGTTGTGTATTTTTTTAATTGGCGATTGTTCACCTAAGTATTGTCCATTCACAATCAACTAAAATGACGTGTTCGACTATCCAACAATTCTATGCATCTGGCACGCGTGTTGTTGTTGGTTGAAAAAACTAACCAGGTATGTCCATAACAGTAAAAGAGAGATAGAAAATTTAAAGTTTCTGATATACATAATGCATTACTCATTGTCAATTAAGGATGTCGCGAGCAAATTAGTAGAGTTCTACGGAAAGTTCTCCGAGCAAATTGGTTTCATCAACTATTTCAAAGATTAGTGCGAGCCACAATTGAGTATAAATATGACACACTCATACATTATTGCTTATGATTTGACCAACGATATTTTAAATCCATCATAGTGATAAATGGTTATTGTTGGTGATTTGGCCAGTGTTATTTCTAAATCCATTGCAATGATAAATTATTGTTGTTGGTGATTTGGCTACCATTCTTTATAAATTTGTGACAATGATAATTTGTTATTGTTGGCAATTTGGCCAATGTTATTTCTTATGCTAATATGTCATGTGGAATGTTGGAGGTATGTGGGTTAAATCATATAGGAATTTTCAACATTCAAACCAAAAAACGAATGCTTTTGTTCAGTTATACTATAATCACAACAACAATAGTTCCTTGGAGAGGCGAGTGTTCAATGCCAATTCTATGTTTTTATGTATCAAAATTTTATATAAAAATAAATAAACAAAATTATATATTACTTACAACAATATATATATTGTAAAAGCTATTATTGTTTTGATACTGATGTTATTTCAAGTCTAAAATGCATCTTCTTGTAGAATGGACTGGCATATTGGGAAACTCACAATGCAAGTACACTCCTAGTATTGGTTCATTGTGTTTCTGAAAGATAGCCAATTTGCTCAAAATTTAATAGCAGACTAAATACGTAAGACATCATGGCAAAGTGTACTTAACATCATGGTCATATATGCCCGTTTTTTACCCTACCAACCTTGACATTATGAACATCGATTCACAATCTAGACAACCAAATATGTTCTACACTATGTGCAATCCTGGATCAGAGATGGCAGTTTGTGACTACCTGGATGCAAAGAGGGGAAATCTGTGAAAACATGTTGAGGAGGCATATATGTACATTAAGGGAGTGTTCCCTTCTATGCCACCTAGTTTCCTACCCATGGTGCATGTGATGGGCACAATATTATTTCTAGACTTTGTTGAACCGTCGATATTATGACCACCATTATTACTGACATCAATACCTGACTACAACAATTTTGAAGGTGAGTGGGGCGATACACTGGTTGGTGAAGGAGATGAAGAGGAAAACCATAATTTCATAGATGAACATACTTTGCAGTGGGCGAATGTGGAGTTCAACAAGGTTATTGATTACTATATTCTTAGGAAATGTAAAAATGATATGTTTACATTGGAAGCAATGAGATACGCACCAATAATGAAGCGTTTGGGGGATTTTTCGACTTGTCAATTGCAATATTTAAGGAATATGAAAAGAGATAACGTCAACAATGGTTATTCCCGCAAGCACCTAAGGAGCTTTATCAAAAAATGTTCCAAATGGTTGGTTGAAAAGCAGGCAGGTGAACACCTTTGATTTCCTTAATTGTTGATACTTGCTGCAATTGCAAATCATATAAGACATGACATCTAATGCAAGCGACCCAATTGTATATTGCTTCCCAAAATAGATCACTAGAGACAACTTGGAGATCATATTACCTCCCCTGGACAAGTAGAATGATAATGTCAACATTCACTCCTAGAAGAGTGCATGTACGGTGGACCCTACCGAAAAAATTGAATTGTTTATTGATAATAAATCTAAAAATCATTGTTTTCATTTTTTAAAGTAACTTTCTCATTGAATTATCATTCATGAGAAACTCTTGGATATTGGAGAGTGGATTTTTAACATTGGAGACATGAGGATCTACACCACATAGTATAGAGGTATAATTGCACCATGTCTATAGCCATTTACTCTCCATTTTTTTCTAGAGCATATAATAAAACTGTCCAAGAAAACAAACTATTACTTGAACTAACATGCCCAACATAAACACAAAAACAAATTGATAGACCTAATGAAAGATTGAATTGTTTATTGATAACAAATCTGTAAATAATTGTATACATCTTTTAAAGTAACTTGCTCACTATAACTAAAACAACATAGAAAAACAAACTATAACTCCACAATAAATAACAATAAAACAAACTATAACTTCACAATAAATAACAATAAAACAAACTATAACGATTTGAATTGTTTCTATAAAACACAACAAGACAAACTATAGCTTGAACTAGCATAACAACAAGAACACATAATAACGATAGAGTCATCATAGTCAATAATGCCAACTTAATTGGTTTTGGTTAATGAAGTGAATCTCTCAGATCAATTGCTTAGTCTCGACCTATAAGTGCTAGTCCTGCATCCCTAGTATTTATCTTTTATCTAAGTTCTCTAGGCTATGCTTATAATTATGTTGCTTGATCTAGCTCTACTACTGGTAGATTAGATGTTGGCCCCACTAATATTGCCTTCGATGCTTCTACCTTTGTGTATGGCTTTGTTGCCATCCCAACATGCTATGTCTTTGCCTTTGCTACTAATGGTTCCACCGATAATTTTGATGGTGCTACTACAAATGTTATTAGGTACATGCCTTTGTAGTCTATGCTACTAATGTCAGGTATTTAATTGATTGAGAAAAAAAATAAATGACTTATGCTATTGGTCTTGCTTAAACAACTGACTCTACATCTACTAGTGTTGGGTCTAATGCTTAGTAAAATGCTTCTACCTCTATTTATGCATGTGCTACTAGCACTGGATAAGCAATTGCATCTTGTTCACTAAGCTTAGATTTGGAATCACTTGTTAATCCTCTACTTCAATTGTTGGATCAATTGGTTCAACTTCTAGGTCGACTACCAATCTTTGAACACATATTGTTGACCCTTAAGACAACTTGTTGGGCAATTTATTTGTTGAATATCGAAACCTTTTTTCCGAATATAAGTGATCTAAACTTATTTTGCTTCTTAGGAGGTAACAAAATAGGCATAGAGTGTTCTGGTGGAATAATGTCAATTGAAATACAAATTGTGTCATCCTTCAAACCGCTTGTTCTTAAAGCCTCCTGAAAAGAAAAAAAGCATATGCAAATATTTTGTTTTTTCAATACTAATACGACAATAGAAATAGAAATCCATCAACTTCCTTTTTCCTAAAATGAGCATACATCGTTTCTTGGAAGCCTATATATGATATGGGATGAGATAATTATCAGAAATGAGAACCTTCCAATTTGATTTAATTAAAACAAATGATGGAAGTATTGCGGCAATGTGAAACCATTTACAACAAACGTAGATCTAAGCAGGCATTGATGATTTATTCTACAAACATGAAACATAAGTTTAACATAACTACAATAACATCGCCAACAACAACAAAAAATGAAGGCATTATAGGGATGTCAAAATTATGTTTTAGATATACAAATAGTACCCATATTAGCAGTATAGTGTTTCTTTGGAAGCCTTGCAAAGGAGCCCATACTGGGAAACCTACTATGAGATGATGACAAGAAACTTGTTAAGAACCAAATATCAAAATAGCATAAAAACCTCATAATAAGTACGCCATGCCTTGACAAAGAGAAAAATCCAGATAATAAGCCTCTTTGAGGGGGCAACCTCCTTCTACATCACATGAATTCACAAATAGAATATGGTTCCAAATGAAAAGGTCTCCTTGGTATATATAGGAGACTGGAAGGTACAATTACAACTAATGGACCGAAGCTGACATATATAAAATAATAATACTAATGTAATATTGCCCAATTAAGGGGTCATGTACCATGATTTAGGGATTAACATGCCCCTCCCCTTTAGACAAGTGTTGTCCTCAACGCTTGAATAGTTATGGATGCTTCTGTATAAAATACTCATCTTCCCAAGTGGAATCTTCAACAGGTAGTTTCTTCCACTTAATGAGATACTCTAAAATTGATCTATTCCTCGGCTGGTGAATTCTTGTGTCAGTGATAGCTTTAGGCTCCAATATGATTTTTCCTTCCTCGTCAAGTTCTGGAAATATAGTTTAAACTGGGATCTTATCACCTATAACCTTCTTTAAGCATGAAACATTGAAAACTGGGTGTACTCACGAAGATGTAGGAAACTCCAATATGTATGCCATAGTACCAATCTTTTGCAACAACTTATAAGGGCCATAATACTCCGGTGATAACTTATTATCCTTTTTAGCTTGATTGATGGACATATGTTTGTATGGTTGTAGTCTTAAAAATACACAATCTCCTACTTCAAAGCTTATTTCACTACGATGTTGATCTCCTTGTTGTTTCATGCAATTATGTGCCATGGTCAGGTTGTCCTTTAAGAGTTGGAGAACTTGTTGTTGATGCTCGATGTGTTCTTCCACTGCTTGAACATTAGATTTTTGTTTTAGAGAAGAAGTGATGGACGGTGGGTGATATCCATAAAGCACCATAAGTGGTGTCATTTTTGTTGCAGTATGAAAGGAAGTGTTATACCATCATTCTGCAAAGGGTAGCCACTTGAACCATTGTGTTTGTTTATCATAGACAAAGCAACGAAGGTAGCCTTCCAGACATTTGTTCACTATCTCAGTTTGTCCATCATATTAAGGATGATAAGATGAGCTATGAATCAATTGAGTACCCAAACAAAAAAATAATTATGTCCAAAAATGTCCAGTGAAGATGGGATCTCTGTCACTTACAATAATCTTTGGGCTTCCTGTAGCTTTTGAACTGTCTCCATGAATGCGATAGCAACTGTGCTAGCTTTGAAAGGATGAGAGAGTGCACAAAAGTGTGCGTACTTGGTAAGTCTATCAACAATCTCCATGACAACACTCTTTCCTTCAAACTTCGGTAACCTTGTGATGAAATCACTGGAAACCTCCTCCCAACGCTGACTTGGAATGGATAATGGTCGTAAAAGACCTGAGTTCTTAATTGTTTCCACCTTATTTTCTTGGCAAACCAAACATTATGTCACAAACCTTTGAACATTATTTTTAAGGCCATCCCAAAAAAATTCCCTCTTGACCCTCTGATATGTTTTCAAAAATCTTGATTGCCCTCCTACTAGAGAGGTGTGCAATTCCAAAAGTACCTTTTGTTTGAGTTGGGAGTTCTTACATAAACATAAGCGATCTTTGTACCATAGTGAATCATTTTTCCATGTAAATGTATCAGATGCACTGGAATCCTGGTTGCAACCTTTGAATGAGAGTCCACACTTCTTCGTCATTCTTCCATTCATCCCTTGATTCTTTATCCAATCAGGTTGGATGATAGAGATAACACAGAGAAATGCCTCAACATCTTCATCCTTTCTTGAGAGTGCATATGCTACAACATTTTGCTTCCCTTTTTTATATATGATTTCAAAGTCATAACCCAACATCTTCGTCACCCATTTTTGTTGCTCTTCTGAAGATAATTTTTGTTCCAAGAAGTATTTAAGATTGTCATGATTTGTTTTGGCCTTGAAGTGCCTACTTGTTAGGTAAGGATGCCATTGCTTCAATGCATGTAGTATTTCATCATTTCATCCTCATAAATGGGTTTGTGTAAGTCCTTTCCCTTGAGTGGTCAAATTTCAAAACAAAGGGGCCTTCTTTCTTGCATTATAACATCACCAATGCCATTTCCCAAGGAATCACATTCCACAATAAATGTTTTTGTGAAGTCTGGAGTGGTCAAGGCATAAACTTTGCACATTGCCTCTTTAAGTTGTTTAAAAGCTTGAGTTGCCTATGGAGTCCATGAAAATGCATCCTTCTTAGTTAATGTAGTTAAAGGTGTTGCTATTCTTCCATAGTTCCGAACAAACTCGCGGTAGTAACCTGTCAAACCCAAAAATCCTCTAAGGTTCTTCAATGTTTTGGGAATTGACCAGTCCATCATGGATTTAATCTTGTTAGGGTCTACCTTCACACCTTCATGAGATACAATATGACCCAAATACTCTACCTCCTTCACCCCAAAGAAACATTTGGACGGTTTGGCATATAGTTGTTGCTCCTTTAGTAGTTGTAGCACCCTGTCAACATGTCAAACATGATCTTCCCAAGACTTGTTATAGATTAGTATATCATCAAAAAATACTAACACAAATTTTTGAAGGAAGGGATTGAAAATGGAATTCATCAACCCTTGGAATGTGGATGGTGCATTTGTAAGGCCAAAAGGCATAACCAAAAATTCATAATGGCCCTCATGAATTCTGAATGTTGTTTTTGGGATATATTCTTCCTTCATTCTAATCTGATGATACCCTAAATGAAGATCCAACTTTGTGAAGTAGATTGCTCCATGTAGTTCATCTAACAATTCATCAATGACGAGAATGGGAAACTTATATTTAATGGTGATCTTGTTGAGCTCTCTATAATCTGGACATATACACCATGGGCCCTCTTTCTTGAGCACCATTACCACTGGTGCAGAGTAAGAACTTTGGCCAGGTCTAATAATGTCAGCCTCTAACATTTCTTCAACCATACACTCAATTTCACTCTTTCATGCATAAGGGTATCTACAAGGCATGACATTATGAGGAACACTCCTAGGAATTAAGTGAATAGCATGATCATGATCCCGAGTGGGTAGAATACCTTTGGGAATATATTCAAATACTTTGGAATGCTTATCAATGATCCCTTTGAGATCTAGGGGAATAGATGGCTTAGATGTTTGAACATCTAGTGAACATAGTTGTACAATTACACCCCGATGCCCCTTTTTTAATAATTTTGTCATGCCATTAGAGTTTAACACCTTACGGGGTTTCCATGTGATACCCCTTAACTCAAATTCCTTTCCTTCCAATGAAAATTTCATGAAAAGTTATTGAAAATTAAAAGCCATTGTTCCCAATTATTGTAACCATTGGACCCTTAGTACGACATGAGCACCACCTATGGGTATAACAATCATTGGACTATTCATTACATATTCCCCCATTGTAAGATTAATCTTATGACATTTTCCTGAGCAATTGATAGTTCCTCCATTTGCAATCATTACTTGAAACTCTGGCCCTGGATATATAAAGCAATTGAGAGGTTTGGCTAATTTACAGTGAATGAAATTATGAGTACTACCAGAATCAATTAGCACTATTACCTTTTTCTTTTTGATATATCCTTCAATCTTGGGGGTTTGAGGAGTGCTAATTCCATCCAATGCATGACATGATATGGTGGGAGTCATCTCTTCAAATGGAATCTCTTCTACATATTCATCTTGAGATGGTTCTTGTTCTTCTTCCTCTTCATAATCTATGTAGAATAATTTCTTCTCACCACACTTATGTCGCTTACTGTACTCGTTGTCACAATTAAAGCATAAACCTTTTGTTTTTCTTTCCTCCAATTGTTGAGGTGTCAACCTTGTAGGTTGAGGTGGTTTAGAAGAAGGAACATCATTCTCTCGATAGATGTTAGGGGTGGTCCTTCTAGTAGCCATAGCCAGATTTTTACTTTCAACATTTCTTGCCACCCTGAACACATTCTCCATTGATTTAGGTTCCCAAAGGTGAACCTCATGTTGAATGTTATCCTTTAAAGTTTTTAAGAAGACATCAATCAGGTGCTCATACAGAATATTCGTTACCTTTATATTCAATCTCTGGAAGTTCTCAATGTGCTCTGCAACTGAACCCTTTTGCTTGAGATTTATCAATTGGATGAAGAAGGTATTGCTCCTTGTATCCTCATTGTGTGCTATCATTTATTCCGTGAAAATTGTCCAAGTGACAAGTGATTTGCGAGAACAAAGCCATTGATACCACACAAACTGATTAGGTTCTAAATATAAGGATGCAATTTGTACCTTTTGTGTGTGTGGCACATCATGTAGATCACATAACTACTCCATCTGGAATATCCATGTGATTAGATCCTTGCCATCAAACTTCCTCATATCGATCTTAGGAAAGTGGTTGGTCTTCAACCCAAAGTTGAAGTTTCTCTAGTCTTGATTCATCTTCCTTATGTCCTCGTCATGAATTTCATGGGTACATTGTTATTTTCAGGTGGCGTCTCTATTAACAACTTTTTCAACCCTTCCATGATCTCCCCTTTTAAGCCATCCATCTTAGTATCAATCATCGCTTCCAGCTTAGCTTCAGTTGAATCCATCATCTTTTGTAGTTCATCTTTTGTTATTGCCTTCTTTTGTAAACCATCCATTTCCTTGCGCATTTCTTCACCTTCATCAAGAGTCTAAGTAGGACTATCTGAGGGCCTATTTGGTGTAGAAGTTCCCTTTTTTGGTGGCATGTTGGCCAAGTATCACTACAAGGTAGGAATTCCTAATTGGATTAGGGAGAGGTCCTCACAGACAAGGGAGTGTTAGGTGTTATAACTCTCTGATATACGTGCGGGGTCCAATAATAGTACTCGACCCAATATCTCAGGGCACTAAGGAGTCTTGACCATGCCCTTAGCTGTCCTATCTGACTACCCAGGTACTAGAGAGTGATCTCCTCGAGTGTTGTTCTCGATGTACTATAGAAACAAGACGACCAAATGGTTTAATCGATTGGTCTAAGGATTCTAGGGGGTCTCTCGATATACGCCAGGTACGTGGGAGCTCAAATTCATAGTGTTAGCACATGAAATGTTCAAGAGTAAAAAAATTATGACCTTAGTCCATGTAAGAGTCTTGGTGTCATGATATTTCTCGTCATCATATGTCTTGTCTTAAAGGGGAGATCTCATCATCTTCAACGCATTCAATTCATTATGATTTTTAGGATTGTGTCAAGGAACAACTCTAACAGTTTGAATGGAGCGCGCTACTAGAGTTTGAAAATTGGTGCTGCAAACTAGCGCTGCGAACTGACTGTAGTAGATGAAAAGGATTGGATGTTTCCACCTAAGTCCCACTTGAGTTCATGAGACACTAGCCCAAGTTCAGACACACTAGTTACTCCTTTGGTGATTGCATGTTGCTCAAATGGTTGATTGAAAATGTAAAACTGTTGTATATTGTTCCTACGTYGCAAAYTGTTAAATGATCTACGTGATGGCAACTCTTTGCACCATTAAAACCCACAACTTTGGTGTCCTAAAAATTGGCCATTTTCAATATTGTTACCCCACAGGGTCATCTTATAGTTTTCTCTTGCAAACAATAACATTATCCACTGCCAAATYTGCGCTACGAACTGRCACTACGAACTAATTTCCYGTTGCAACTTTCTCTGATGTTTTCATCATAAYGTTCGAATCATGATCTAGGTTATTCTGAAATTTGGTGTGGAGAAGCACCATATTATCGTTGAATTGATGAAAAAAATCATCTTGACCCAGTTTGTAGTTTGGGAGAAAAGTTAAAATCATCACCTATAAGAAAKTTCACAGCGCATGTTGTCAAGGGCTTTGCGAACTCTAACAGTTTTATAAATCCGAGTTGTGGGAGGGCTGCTAGCTGTCAAGGAGGGTTCGAATGACTTCTYAAAGATCAGTTAGATGTTAAAGGACACCTGCACCTAAGATWTAGCTCCATTAAAACCTCATGCAGTGAGTTGGCAACA
Source organism: Picea mariana (assembly GCA_032191745.1). Taxonomy (NCBI): domain Eukaryota; kingdom Viridiplantae; phylum Streptophyta; class Pinopsida; order Pinales; family Pinaceae; genus Picea; species Picea mariana. The sequence continues at coordinate 22,962 of JASDQU010735432.1, forward strand.
AATTTATTAATCCCTTCCAACAACTTCCTAAAMTTTAGCAGTTTGTTGGATTTTTGTCTCTTTGACTGTTGCCACTTATCTCCAAGGCCTATAATCTAATGAAAGAGATGGGTTGTGACCTCTTAAGCATATTTTGGATGTTATTTTCTATTTAATGAAGGAGGGATCTCTTGGAGGGGTTAGAGGGTTGTATTGAGAGGCTTCCCTTTATGTTTTCATATAACTCTATAAATGAGATGCAATGAAGATAAGAAGAAATAATAAAAAGGGAAACCTTTTCTCAAATAATTACAAGAAATAATAAAAAGTATTATTCCCATGCCCCCATTCTCTTCGCGTAGACTTTAACTTTGTTATGCTTATTAGGGGTACGAGAATACAATGATGATAACTTGTTGAATCCGCTAAAGATAACTATGGTGCAAGGTCACCTGCTAGAGGCAATGGTTCCCATTGCCATATCCTTGTACCACTTTACCAACTTGCCACTACTTGACTCCTACACATCCTAGATGTGATGTGTGTTTTACATATTTTCTTTCTTTTACTTTGTGATGAGTTGTGGTCAGAATGCATAGTTGTATACCCTTGATCTGATTCCTCAACTCCCTTCCCTGAATCCTCCTGGGTGGCATCATAACCAAGGATGAGTTCATGATTGGTTTCCTATTGATGGTAGAGGGTGTTATAATAATAAAAGAGTAACATCATATATATATATATATATATATATATATATATATATATATATATATATATAACTGCTACGAACATTAAAGGTAAATTCAAATTTATCCTCACCGTCTCTACATCTTGTTCATTTTTGCCCRACATCATTTGACATCCACCATCATGGATTCYTGTTGTGGACAAAAATCATGAAAGTTATAATGCTGAAAATTCAAAGTAMAACAAAAAAGTGACTTGCAGACACTCATAATGCTAAGAACTTACAACCTTGTATCTTTTTCTTTCTAGTGCTAGCCCACTTTTACCATAAATCCCCCCCAATAGTTCTTTATTGACCTATAATCCAACTTCCTTTTCTTGCTCTTCTCCGTGCAAAGGTTAGATAACAAAAGTTAAATGTTGGGAGAATCACATAAACCTCACATTAAAAGAGCAACTAACCACAAAAACATGGAATCATTACCATGGAAAAAATTATTGATGTTGGATTTGGTATGACATCATCGAGTGTATCATCATCTTCATCTTCGTAGTTGACAAGACTAATAAGAAAGGGAGAGGGGGAATATCTAGATTTTGGATGCAGGGAGGGGGACTCTCTAGATTGACAACATAGAGGAGGATCATCCTCTTTGAGGTTGTGTTTAAATATCTGAGACGAAGATTAAAGCCTCGTTGATATTATAGTTGGAGTTGTAGGAATAAACTGCATAAAACAATCATGAAGTTTGTTATCCTAACAGATAATCAAAACAAACAAAAAAGCCACATGTAAAATTTCACTGCAAAATAATTACTTACAATTTTTGTCTCACATGTGAGCCCAATCTTCTTGGTCTTGGCGTTTTGACTATAGAAACATCATCGACATTGTCATCATTTTCATCAACAAACCTAATATGATGTGGTGTCCCTTGCAAACATGTTTTCTTTAGCGCATGTTAAAATGTATTAATGTTGACATAATAAGCAAAACTCTAGCCCTAAATAACATCAACTATTATTTAGGTGTGTGCTTTGCATAACATAATGACAAACCAAGATTTAAATAACATATAGCAAAATTTAAAAAAAAGGGGAGTCCTTGTTGAATTATAGTTGAAAGAATCACTGTTTGTAGAGTTACAGTTTGCCAAGGGACATTGTTGACATAGTTGGGATAATGACAACATCATGATTTATAACACTCGTGGTGTCATGATTGATAATGCCGACATAATGATTTATAACATTTGCTAGTGTCATAATTGATAATGTCGACCGCTATTTAAGTGATATAACAAAATGCAAATAACATATAACAATTTTTCTTAAAAATGGGGAGTCCTTGCTATTTAATTATAGTTGAAGGAGTCATTGTTTACATAGGTATAGTTCATAGAGTTATTGTGCTTGGCATAAACATAATAGCATAACAAAATTAAAAAATAGGGGTCGTTGATGAATTACTGCCAAAAAGTAGACACATCAAAATGTATTAATGTTATGCCCGTTGAATCATAACATAACTGTTTGTAGTTTGCAAAATTACAATTCTCACGTAGACACGTTGAAATGTATTAACATCTGTATAATCTATGCATAACTTGATGTTTGTATAACGTCAACATAGTGAGCATAGCTCTATGCCTGCGTAACTTCGATCTAGTGAGTAAAATTAGCCTTAATATTTATAGAGTTTGCACAATTGGCTTAAAGTAGCATCCAAATTTATAACATAACAACATAACAAAATATTAAAAAATGGGGGGTCCTCGCTGAATTACAGTTTGTAGAGGGGTCTTTTGCAGAGGGGTTGTTAGCATCGAAAGTTGCTCCTGGATTGCTTGCAAGAGCAGAGCCCGACACCCATCAGTTTAATGTCACGATTTGTTTATAAAGGGTGATCAAATGGAGATAATGGCTCTAGGAGGTATCACTCTAACTTAGGGA
>JASDQU010735432.1:63067-91214 GCA_032191745.1 Picea mariana
GGTTGCTGGAGGTTTTGGGCACGAGGGCCAGGATATCCATATGATATCCTGGAGCTAGGAAGTTACCTAGTTGGCAGGGTGGAACTAGGTTTTGGGCAGTGTTTACAAAGTGCAGCAGCGGTCAATAAGGCAAGCGGACAAATGGAGGGTTATTAGCATCAGACCCAGGTATTTAAAATTTTGTAATTGTTTTTATTATGTTAGAAAATTTTAATATTCGTTGTTAAATCTACATGCGAATATACTCAAAATAAGGAATATATGAATTTTTACTGTTTTGCTCAATTAAAAGAATTTAGTGAATTTTATGAAATTAATACTGTTACAATTCATGTAATTATGAGACATAAAATCTATTCGTCCCCTACATATGGTATCAGAGCCTTGGTTCAAAATCTGGAACCAAGGGCCTACCTACCCACCCGATGCAAACAAGACACGCGTACGAGCTAAAAGGAGGAATGACTACCCACCCGATGCAAACAAGACATGCCTACGCGCTAAGGGAAAACATCCCCCTCCTGACACTTGACCAAATATGAAAAAGACTAGAACCTCAAGGCACGCAGACCCGACACATGAAGGCGTTCCACCCCGGTGCCAAAAGAAGCTTACAACACTCATATTGAACGCACTGACTCCAACCAAGTTCTTGTTTGTCGGTATCCAATAGGGCACGCCATGATACCCTCATTAGGAATCATGTCATCCCCAATTGATAGCCATGTCAAACCTTGGCACCAAACCTTCTATCTTGACTGAGGACTCTAGAAAAATATGACGCGCTAGGAACCAAATACTGAGAGAAACCACACCCAAACCCCAACAACAGGTTGACGAGACACCAGAGGACGACTACCAGGGAAGAAAAAACCCAATACAAGACTTGTCCACCACCCACCCCTTTTATCAAGTCAATTCGGTCAATAAATACCATCTAAATAGCATTGAATACAGATCAATTTTATCATTCTTATGATCTAAAAATGAAATTCTAAATTAATTCCAAATTTTAATCTAACTAGCATTTGACATCATAAAACAACCTTTACCATATCAATGCAAAAAGCTATAATGAAATACTTATTAACACATTACATCACAACATGTGGTCTGTCTACACTAACCGTACCAAAATGACAGTCGTCTATTAACCTTAAAGGAATCTTCTAGGAAGTGATAATGTCATTAAAGCCATATACATTCAATGGGAAATCAGAGCTGTGTACTTTTAATGAGAAAATAGAGCCAAATATTTAATGAGAAATTAGAGCCACATACATTCAATGAGATTTGCTACCATATGCTTTTAATGAGATTTAATGCCATAAGCCTAGTCCTAATTAACACCCTTCAGATCCATTTAATGCAGTCAATGCCATTGTTAACGATGCCATTCAGAATGAATGGTAGATTGATCATTCGCCAGGTAATATAAATAAACACAACTGAATATATAATGCGCCTTTAATCAAGTTATGCACTGATTGCCAAACGCAATGGGGCAAACTGTCAATTAAAAATGGATTGGAGCAACTATCAATTAAAAATGAATGGGGCAAACTGTCAATTAAAAATGAATTGGGGAAATTGTCAATTAAAAATGAATGGGGAAACTGTCAATTAAGAATGAATGGGGCAAACTCTCAATTAAAAATGAATTCGGGAAACTGTCAATTAAAAACGAATGGGGCAAACTATCATTTAAAAACAGAATGAGGCAACTTGTCAATTAAAAATGGAATGGGGAAAATCACAGAGTTTAAAGACTTCCAAATCTGATTAATGATGCAATGCAGGTGAACACTTATTATTTCATTGGCATACCAAACAAATCATAGCAAAGGATAAAGAATTAGTTTTTACTTTGCCTGGGGTACCCAAACAAAAACGCAGACAGGGATACCAAACAAAACACAGACAGTGATAATGAAACCTTTTTTTTATTCGCCTGGGATCCCATAACAATAACACAAACAGTGATATTAAAACATTTTTCATTCACCTGGGATACCAAAACTATAATGCAGACAGTGATAATAAAACCTTTTTCATTCAACTGGGATACCAAATCATAACGCAGACAGTGATAATAAAACGTTTTTCATTCGCCTGGGATACGAAAACCATAACACAGATAGTGATAATAAAATGTTTTTCATTCGCTCGGGATACCAAAATAATAATGCAGATAGGGATTGATAATTCATTTTTCATTCCCCTAGGGTACCCAAGATTTTTTTTTGACAGGGATCATAACTAATTCTTTTTTCAAATGAATTAAAAGAATGAAAAAAAATCACATCCCAAGCAAAAAAACACACACAGGGATCATAAGTAATTCATTTTTCAAATGAATTAAAGCATGGAAAAAAATCACATCCCAAGCAGACAGGGATCATAACTAATTTGTTTTTCAAATGAATTAAATCATGGAAAAAAATCACAGCCCAATAAAAAACGTAGGGAAAATCCTTCTCAAATAAATTTAGATGCAGAAGTAAACTGCAGGGAATGAATATGTACAAGGCTCAGGGTAAACGTTTGTCAGAAATGCCATGACCATAGTCAGCAAGAACAACCAACAGGGGTAAACAACTGGTGGGAACATCCTTCGCTCATAATCCACACACATAAAGTAGGGCATTGAGATCCATAGGTCTATTAACGTCTAAGCGACGACTATAGATCAAGCTCCCGAGCGACTGCTCAGGTGAATATTGATGAGCTCGGGATGATAGGCAAAAAAAACCACAATCATCACAAATCAATATACCAGAGGACAGTCAAGACATATAGGGATTGAAGGCCATGGGAAAGTCAACATCAAGCTAACAACTATGGGGAAAATTTTAGTCATCAACTAGAATACTAAGACAATCATTTTCCATACCCAATAAACATGCAGAACTAAAACATATATCCTGCTAAAAGTATTCCCTGTGACAATAAAGGAAGTGTATTGTTTCCCAACGCCCACTCTGAGTTGATGTCCCACACGCTTCATACAACTCCCACTTGACGACTGATGAGACTTCACCGGTACCTCCCACCCTAATATAGGGGTAATCTTCTTCCCCCTTAGCCCCCAGAGCCACAAAGCGGCCACGCACACTATCCAGAGAATCAACTAGCTCCCAGCTCACCTCGCAAGTTCGAGCTACCACTCCTCACCAAGATGGGTATCCCAACTCCGACAAGCTAAGTCAGTCAAGTATAGATTTCTGTAGTGTAACGTTACACCAAACAGAAGAAACCTCTTCCTCCTCCTCCCTCCTTTATATAGATTTTCTAACTCAGTTACTTTCCCAAAATCCCTTTTAATTTACTGTTCATTAATTTAATTCATAATAATCCTCGTCGTACATGTGTCGCCCATCCCCTTCATCCATCCAAAAACCAGTTTCTTTAATTAATTAATTACCCTTATTTCCCTCGCCCACCTAGAGTAACTCCTAGAATCGCTCCTAGGTGTCCCCAAATTCCCTTATATGTTTTAATGACTTTCCCCATTATTACTTTGCTAGTTCAGTTTAAATTAGAAAGTTTTTAAATGGTATATAGCTTACTAAGTTGGACTAACTGCTTTTTCCTAGTGTTTCCCCTTTCTTTTATGGTTCCCACTTTTTCCTAGTTTCCTTATTATTTTACATTTCCCCTTTTCCCCTTTTTAATTAAACTCAAAAAGGCATGTGCAAAAACTTTCCCTTTTTCCCCCTTTTCCCCTTTTTTTAATGAATTAAATTTTTAATTATCATAATAAAGTAAAACAATAATTTCCCCTTTTTAAGTTTTACCCCAAAAGATTTTTATAAATCACTTTAATTGCTTACCCCCTTCTTGTCACAAGATTAATGAAGATCATTTTTATTATTTATTTTATTTTTTATTTTTATATATGTTTATTTTTATTATTATTTTTTATAAATAGGTAAAATTTTACCACCAGCAAAATTTAGACCTAGACCTTATTTTCCTAGGCTGGGAAAAATTTTTTAAGGGAAAGGTTTCAAATCTTCCTTAACATTTTACTGTACTAAAGCCATCTAGGTTTATCCAATTATTAACTAACCACACGGCGTGCCCTTCAGGACGCACTAGGTGCTCCAAGGCTGTCACTTGCCTCTTTTTGTTTCTCTAGTGCGATATGCCCTTCAGGATGCACCACATGCTCCAAGGGTGCCACTTGCCTCTTTCCATTTTTCTTGCGAGACGTGACCTTCAGGATGCACCACGTGCTCCAAGGGTGCCACTCGCCTCTTAAATGACTTGGTATACATAAAAAAACCCTGGAGTCAATACTCTGCCAGGGGATCTTGTGGGATACTAAGGTCCTCTAAGGAATAAGGTCGTTTCCTTATTGCACGCCCCTTAGAATCATCGTGATTGACTGTCGTAGTCTACCCTCATGACATCTTGGGTCCTCTTGAACTAGGTAATTTTTAACCTACAGTTCGACCCACGGTGGGAGTGTTAGTAGGCTATGGCAGGGTTGTTGTCCACACCTCTCCCTCAACACTTCTAGTATTCGAGCGTGACCCTTTTACTCCACATGTGAGTTTGGTTGACAAGATATCGTCAGCCTGCATCATCAAGGAATCATGTCAGAAATATATCCATATCATATCATCTAATCAGATGCACTAATATCACACATAAAACAATAAAACCTCATTAGTTCACTCCCCGACTCGATCCGGATTCCAAGGGATTCCATCGATGCCTCTGCATCCTCAAGGTCTGAAATCCTACACACTCAATAAAACCGAGTCGATAACACTTGTCTATGTCAATGCAGAAAAACAACATGACATCAACCCATAATGCCTCATAATCAAAATCAAATGTTTTAATAGCATAATAATCCAGATCACTTGCGAGCAAGTGTCCTCAAAGAATAAGTTCTCTCAGTGCGCCAGAGCGGGATGTTACAGACTGTACAAAGAAAAATTTGGAAAAATATCATGTTGTAAACACTTCCATTAAAATAAAGAGAGAACCTCAAAAAATGAGACTTGATCTACCCAAAATTGAGGAAATTCCTTGAGCCATGGAAGTAGAGGAATTGATATAAGAACCCATCTAGTTAGAGAAAATATTGATGGAAACTAGAGAAATTGTTGACTATTTGGCTTCCAAAGAGAAAAAAATATTTGAATAAGAGTCTCACACTTCACCATCTATCCTACCATAATAATTCCTAGAAGTTATTAACAAAAAAATTGAATATGAAAAATAAGATTTCCTTTTAGAAATGGAAGTCAAAAATTGAGTTTCAGGGGGTTGCACCCTTGAAAATCATGCAATTTCATGAGGAAACCTCAAAAGCACTAAAAGAATCTATTTTTCATATTGAGAAAGAAAATTGATTTTTAAAATAAATAATATAAAGGAATTGTAAAAATCTCTAATTCAAAACCATTATTTGTTGAACCTTTAACTACAACATATCCAACACTTACCCTCAAATATGTCCCTAAAAGCAATTCCAAGTTGAGAGGTTCATCAAGTTTATTGTTGGTTGTAATAAAATAGGTTGGAGCTGGTATCTAGAAGAGAATAAACCTAATTCTTGAAATCTCGGAGTTAGCATTGAGTTCAACCAATTTCTCAACAAGGATTATGCACTTTAGGAACTATCACCAAAACGTATTATAAAATCATGAAGGTTCTTACAAAGAAGTCGTGGAAACATTTGTATAAAATTTTTCAATCTTACGTGATACCCATAGAAGAGAAAAAAACATTCCTTCTAGTATTTGAATGAAATGAATTGATTATTTCTGGTTGAAAAGGATTAAATGTTTAAGAGAATTGTTGTATGAGTTGGATGTTGTTAAATTTAAGAGGTGTGATATATTTTTAAAACTTGTCAATCTTGCAAAAGAATCAAATGGAATAATCATGGCCCTAATTTATTAATGGATACCCTACTTATATATGAGAAACTATTATATCAACTAGAAGTATTGAAAGTTGCATGGGCAAGTGAATTTTGTGACTCATTGGAATTATTCGAAGAAGAAGTAGAGAGGTGATTTGTTCGATACATAAATAAAAATGATGATATTGAGGATACGTTGCACCAATTAAGCATCAATTTAGGAGGATTTGAGAATGAATTATTTGAAATAAAACCAAAACATGAAATAATGGTTTCTCCTATGAGGGAGTATATAGAATAATGGTTAACAAAAGAATTAGTTAAGATAACCGAGACAAATTAGCATGAAGCAGTTACAACAATTATTCAACCACTAGCACAACATCAACCATCTATAAAGGACATCTGATCAAGAAAATGAATGGTTCAAAAATCTCCATCACAGTCTCTCTTTGATTTTATGGTTCACAGGAGCCTGATCCATTCCAATCCTCTTTGAAGGAAAAAAACRAGCTATTTTATTTGTCACCCCAAACATTATTRCTTATTTATTTAAGACATATACTATTTTGAGGTTCCCAGAGAACTAGTTTGCAACATAACATTATTGATTTCTCAAGACTTTGATTTTAAGSATGAAATTTCAGTTGTGTGTCTATAAAAGTCWTGATTGGGTTTAATGGAWTGATCATTTAGATTTCTATGTTATATGTGGTCCATAATTTCCTTTCCATTTTTCTAAATAGYTTTTTCTACTTTGGTGAATGTTGTGATGGAAATTTCRTCCTATTTTAAAGAATAATCCTTTCGTTTACAAATCTTGTAACATAGTGTAAATATATTYTTTCTACAATATACTTTGTCCTTTCTCAAGTATTCTTTGCATGTGAATATTTATTTCAATAATAAGCATGATCCTTTCTCATGAATTTTTATTTTCTTGTATGTTATCTGAAATAAAGGAGTACCACCTCTTTAAAAACATAGGGGGATTTATCCTCAAGAGGTTGACTTAAATACCGCAAACACTCTTTATACAACATTTTTTGCAAATCCACTAGGAATAAAGGAAGGCTATTTTTGCAAAACATAAACAATTGAATGACCCAAACATGTCCAAATTAGACTCAAATACAAATTGGACATAGATTACTAAAGAAGTGTTCTACATTCGTTGCATAATTTAATGACAACAAGAAGTCAAGAAGAGATTGAAAGAATGTGGAAAACCATTGTCTCTGAAGAATAAATTGTAGGGGATCAAAGACAAAGAAAACAAAGATACTGATTTGAGAGCTTGAACTATACAAATGATTTTAAATAATAAGAAAATGAAGGATTTTTTAAAATTGAATTTCAAAATCAATGGAAGACAAAGAAGAGAAAAGAAATGAAGAACAAAGAATTCCAAGAAGAAGGGTAAGCTCTATTCATATGAATTTGCATGGAGAGTGACATGAAATTCCTACTCTTCCTCAAGGTGTTTTTTTTGGAGATGGGATCATGGATCCAAAAAATTATTTGGATCAATTCCTTACCATTTGTGATATCTATTTGATTTATCACAATGATGCGATGGTGAGAATCTTTCTACAAGCAATAGTTATTCTAGCCTATGACTGGTACCTTTCTCATCCAGAAAAGATAATCAATTATTTTGATGAGATGGGATATGTATTCATGACAAATTTTTCTCTTGCTATAGCTTATCATACTCTCTTGACATAATTTACTTAAATTTATCTCCAAAATATTGAAAGAATAAAATATTTTAATTCAAGATTTTTCAAGACTTTGCATCAAATTCCACAATATAAGTGCCCAAATAATCAATTTGTTTTCAAATGTTATCTAAATGCAATTCCTTCAAATGTGAAATATAAAATAAAAGAATAAAAAATCACAACTTTGGAAGAATAAATTAGAAGATCGATTGAAATGGAACATTTCATGATGGAATGTGAAGTTGATCCTAAAATCATTCTTGGTAAAGTTCAAAGGAAGATAATAGAGTTATCATTGTCAAATCAAGCTCCATATACTTCAAGAGTAGTTGAAGAGAGGGGGGTTGGAAGAGGACTCTTTCAATATAAACCACCACATGTAACAAATATCTCTGAAGACACTCAGAAGACCCGTCAAGACATTCAAATTTCCAAGTTAAAAAGAATCATTAACCAAATGAAAAATGAAATAGCTTAGTTAAAGAGAAAATATGATCAAATTCCAAGGAAGGAATATCAAAATCCTCCATTTCCTACACATGGCCTCATAAATTATCCAGAAAGAAAAAGAAACAATCAGGTCCATAGGTTAAGGGTCCCCAAAGTTCAAAATCCAAATTTGGTGATATTGAAAGAAAATTTTGATCAAATTCCCGAGGAAGATAATCAAAGAATTGTTTTTCAAGGATAAAGTAATAAAATTTCTATAGGGGTACTAGAATCAATTGAAATGGATGTTCGTCCATTATTATTTTCAAAATGATATTCGATCAAAGAAGATGAATGTAGAGATGAATATCGACATTTTTAAGAGATCATTTTCGAAACCATATCTGAAGAAAAAGATTGAAATATTTCTGAATTCTAAAACAAACTAACAATGTCTTCTATATCATAAGTTTTTCCTCCTCAAACAAGTCCTAGCCATGTGACCTCTCTTCCATAAAAATACAGTGAAGTAAAATGCTTAGAAAAACTGATTCATAATGTTGTTTATGATCTGAAGAAGTTGTAAATAACTTTTCCATTCTTGAAAATACCACAAAACAAGAATATTGTTGTGTTCAAAAGGAAATAAATGAAGCGATGAAAAAATTCATTAATTTTGGCCATGGCAATGCAAGATTTGAAATAAGCAATTACCTTTCATTCATAGGATTTTGGATGATGTCATTTGTTGGTTCTTTTTCAAAATTTGATGCTAGAGTAGGATATTCAAAGATGGTTATTAATCAGGTCGAGAACATGGCCAATGAAAAAACATTCTTCACCATGGTTGGGAGTAATCAGATGAGTTGGCTATGTACATGGCTACATTGAAATTTCCTTACACTTGAGAGTATCCTTTCCCTCCAAGTAGCTTAGGGTAGGTATTTTTTTCTTGTATCATGTATATAATATTGTTATGTTAGTGAAATTTTCCAATAAGCACTTGTTGGATCGAGATAATTGTGGATTGAGATGACTCCATAGCCAAATGGATTAAGACATATGGTCTTGGTATACTTCTTCAATAACCCATAGGGGGTCATTGTCCCACAATTGGAACTAGATGTTGATGTGTTTTCACCCATCAAATAGAGGCAATTTTTTTCAAAATTGGAAAGTTCCAAATAATATTCAATTGTTGATTGGGAAGAATCAACAAGTTTCCAATCATCTTTTGTTTTCCAATTCTTCATCATGAAAGTCTAACATTGATAGTTTCTCCTTGAAACAAAAGATAAGGAAAGGAAACACTACTAAAAATAATGAAATTACTTGTTTCTAGATTCTCAATGAATATCCCTATGTGTCATGTTCATCAAACACATTACAGAATTGAAAACAGAGGTCATATTCCCAAGATATGACCAATGTTTCCTCCTCTATTCACCAAATTTCCCCCTCCATTTTCAAAATTTTGATTAATTATTATTACCCGACCCTTGCATTACATAACTTACTCCCCATTCTCTTTTAATTAGTCATTTTCCTCACTTTCCATACTTATCCATTTCCATCTTCATATTCATATTTCAGTTTTCAATTTCCATTTTCAATATCTATTTTCCATTTTCCTTTTCCTTTTTCCATATTTCATATTTCATTTCCATTGCATGACTTATTTTACATTTATTTTTATCGAGTTTTATATCCTCACCTACCTCCACATTCTCGTAACCCCGCCAAACATTTGTTTTAATATATTATTTAATTTAAATACTATTTCCTATCCTAAGTTTACTTTTCTTTATTTTGGGACATAACTCCCAATGAAACATGGAAGTGATGACCTATTATATGTGAACATGTGATAAAAAGGTGTAAATAACCTCGTGTGACACATGGATGGATAGATATGAATGGAAAATGACTTAGCATGATGATTGGGTGATGATGTGGCGATCAAAAGATACTCTATGCACAAGCTACACAAATGTTTGTGGCTCTACGTAATTCATTAAAAAATAACATAGAGATGAATTTCTTTATAAAAATGTCATGAGAACCCTTCCACAATGCATGTGGTATAAATAAAGTCAAATTTTGAAATCAAAGGCCTATATTTCACAAGGACAGATCAACAGTGGCTAAATTTCCATCTTTTGGAGCTCATAACTTTTGATCCTAACATCCGATTTGAGAAAACAAGAGCTAGTTGGAAATTTAAAGAGATGAAGAACATAGTACAAGTAATTTGAATAGATAAAGTATGAGTTATCATGCCCTAAAATTAAATTACATTCATGACTATTTTGGGGCTTGGAAATAAGTTATTTTTGGAAAATCATTTATTTAAAGAAATTTATAAACTTGTAAGATGGGTCCCAGATGATGGCATAAATATCAAAGTTCATATTTACCAAAGGGATTAATTCATTCCACCAAAAGGGAAAAATAAAACCCTAACTAAAAATCAATTTCAAGAAGATGAGGAAGATATTACAAAAGAGAGAAAAAAAAAGACATAGGGTTGGAAGTGGGATGTTAGAGAGTTTGTTGTATGGTCTTTTTTTCTGGAAGAAAGTTCTACCTTTCGAAAGATTTGTGAATCAATATTCTTGAATTTATCCTTCATATTCATTTCTACTCAACTCTCTCAATATTCTTCCATACATTCCCCATGACATTTTAGGTCTAGAGGAGAAAAATCTATTCTTGTAAAAAATAGATGCAATGTATTTTAGTTTATGCAATTTTCATTGAGATCTTGTTGAGGGTATTTATGCCCTCTTGTTTCAGACATTGTTGAACTTGTCACATTTGGGATATTATTATTAGTTGTTTCCCACAAAGATATACTCAAGTGCCATGGTTCTTTTATGAATCAATGTGGTGATGTATCAATGGATTCTTGAAGAAATTGTGCTTTACAAAATCGTTTGATATTAATGATGCAATCCTCTAAAGTTATTTCATGACCTACCCATTTTTTTTCCCTTTCTTATTGCAAACTCGTAAGTGATTTTGGATTCACATTATTTTAAAAGGAAGGAAAACTATAAATAAAAATAAAAATATATACAAATCTCTTTCAATTATATTTATTCATTTTTATTTCCATGAATAAGATTATGTTCTTAATGAATAAATCTGATAAATGAGATATTTGTTCGAAGATATTTTGGGGTTTTCTCTTTATCACTCATCCATTTCATTCATCTAGAGTCATACAAAGATTCTTACAATATATCAAAAGAGGAAAACTATAACATCCCTCTCTTGCGCGCACTGAGCGAACTTATTCTTTGAGGACACTTGCGTGCAAGTGATCCAAGTTATTATACTATTGGCCACTTGATTATGATTATAAGATATTATGGATTGATGATATGTTATTTGGTTGTATTACATAGAAAAGTGATATTGAATGGGTTCTCCCGAGTGTACAGGACTTTGGAGCTCGAGGATGCAGAGGCATCGATGAAACCCCTTGGACTCTAGATCGAGTCAGGGAGTGTACTGTTGGGTTGAATATTATTGATGTGATAGATGTACATATGATTAGATGTTATGATGATTGATTATTATTGCTGACATGATTCATTGATGGATGTAGGCTAATGATAGCTTGTCGACGAAACTCACATGTGGAGTAGAGGGGTCACGCAAGACAACCAAAGACTTTGAGGGAGAGGTCTGGCAACAGCCCTGCCACAGCCTACTAGCACTCTCATCATGGCTCGAACTGTAGGTTAATGATTACATAGTTTGAGAATGCCCATGATGTCATGAGGGAAGACTGTGGAAGTCGCTCACGGTGATTCTAAGGGGAGCGCAATAAGGGAGGGTCCTTATTCCTTACAGGCCCTTAGTCTCCCACAATATCACCAGGCAAAGTATTGACTACAGGGGTTTGATTTCTACCAAGTCATTTAAGAGGCGAGTGACACCCTTGGAGTCCGTAGTTCATCCTGAAGACAACGTCTTGCAAGAAAAACAGAAAGAGGCGAGTGGCCCCCTTGGAGCACCTAGTGCGTCCTAAAGTGCATGTCGTGCAAGGAACATAGAAAGGGGCGAGTGGAACCCTTGGAGCACTTAGTGTGTCCTAAAGGGCACGTTGCGATTTTAACTGGTAAGTGAATAAACCTAGTTGGCCTTAAAATGAATGGCGTGATAAGTAATATTTAAAAAAAAAAATTCCCTAATAAAAATGTGATTGAGCCTAGTGAAATTAAAATCTAGGTCTAAGAAGAACATGTGGCCAAAAACAATTTAAATAATAATATTAATAAATAAACATGTAACAAGAAGGGGGTAAGAAATTTAAATTTATTTTTTAAAGTCAAAATTGTAATGAAGATTTAAAATTTAAAAAGGGAAATGTTTTTTTATTATCTATTTTTGCTAATTTAATTTTAGTTAAAAATAAAAGAGGGTAAATGGTTGTTTCATCTACACTTGCTAAATTAATTTTTAATTAAATAAGAAAAAGGGTAAATGGTTGTTTTATCTACTCTTGCTAAATTGATTTTTAGTTAAAAAGGAAAAAGAGGGAAAATTAAAGGAAATAGGAAACTTAAAGAAAAAGGGGAAACCTAGAGAAAAGGGGAAAGGTAAAGAAAAAGATGAATGTCTAACTTAGTAAGGAATCTTGCCTTTATTTATGAACTCAAATAGGAATTAAGTAAGGCATAAGTCATTTATGATTTGTAAGGGAATATTAGGACACCAAGGAACATTTTTAGGAATTCTTTGAGGTGGGTGAGGGAAATAGGAATAATTGATTAATTAATAAAATTAATTTTCTAGTGGAACTAGGGGATCAAGCGACATGTGTACAGGGGAGGTTTTTCCTAATTAATTAAATGAAAAAAGAATTTAATGAGAATTTGGGAAAATAATTACTTGAAAACTCTATAAAAAGGATGAAGGAGGAGGAGTATGGATCTCTTATCTCTTTTCATAATGTTACGCTGTTGAATTTTTATCTTCACTGAACTTCTCTTGTGGGAGTTGGGATACCCAGCTCAGGTAATGAGTGGTAGCTCGACCTTGTGAGGTGATCTAGGTGCCAGCAGTACTCTCGTATTACGTGTGTGGCCCCTTTGCGACTCGGGGGCTCAGGGGGAAGAAGAGTACCCCTAGCATTGGTTGGGAGGTATTGGTGAGGTCACATTGGTCGCAAGAGGGAACTGGGCGGAGTGCGTGTGGGACAACAAATTGAAACTTTCACAATTGGTTATTGTACGCATGTGTGTAATTTTGAATGGTAGTTTAATATTGTTCCTGCGCATTCAGTACTGTAATTCTACTGTGTTAAAGATTATGTTTTATTTAATCATTTTATTATCAAGAAATTAAACTCATCCCAGCCCTATGCTCATTGTATTTTGAATTGATCTCCCTTGGTGAACCCAAACTATGATTGCAATGAATTCTCTACAATTGTTTTTAATGATTATTTCGAAGAAAACATTTTGTTTTTATCTTTCATCCCTTATCCCTTAAGTTATTAGTCCGTTCCTGAGGAGTCAACCAGGAGTCAAATCGATGGTCATCACTTCAGTGTTTAAAGACCTATAGATTCAAATTCCCTTATGTCATGTGCATAGATAATAAGTGAAGGATAAATTTCTCCTAGATATCCAACCCTTACTTATCTCTTCATTTTTCTCTTTGATTAATCTCTAATCTTTGCACCTTCTTGTGGATGAGTATCTGTGTGTTTTTTATTGATCCATGGTTGGATGATTAATCCTTGCGCCTTCTTTTGATTGAGTCCCTATGCATTTCTTTCAATTCATCTTTGATCAATTAGTCTCTGCATTTTTGATAATTCATCTATGATCGATTAGTATTTGTTTTTGTTTGATTCATCTCTGATCGATTTCTTGGCATTTATCTCTCCGATTTATTGGCAAATTACCCAACACTTTATTGGTATAATCTCTACGATTTTAATGATAAATCCCTGCACTTGGTTGGGTGTATTCACTGTGACTTACATATATATTGATTGTGTTTTAATATATTGACTGTGATTTGAATATATGATGATTGCTAGATCAATATGTAGTAACAACTAATTTAATATGTAGCAACATCGAATTTAATAGGTAGTGAATTTAATATGTAATAGTTAATATGTAGTAGCGAGTTTAATCTATAGTAAATTTAATATGTAGTAACAGTAAATTTAATATGTAGTAATATCGTGATTTAATTTGTAATAACAACAAATTTAATATATGTGCTGACTACGAATTTACCCCACGATTTCCTGGGCATACTACACTGAATTTACTCCATGATTTATGGGCGTTTTACCCGTAGTTTCCCAGCTATGTCAACATATTTATCATTATAATTATCAATAGTTAATAAATAGATGTGTTCATAGAATTGTTAATACAACAAATCTTTTACCGCGAATGTTTACACAACCATTTACCAGGATCCTTGACAACGATTCCACCCATGTTTACACGACATTCATCCACTTTTTTCAAGGAACATTACACAGCCTTCAACAACGGTTTTTTTTCTTGGCAATTTACACATTCTGCAGCCACGATTTTGGGCATATTAACAACGTTTTTACACCATGAATTATGGGCAAATTAGCCAGTTTGACACAACGATTTTATATATTTACGCCAAAAGGCGTATACCTATTGGCAATGGGCACAATTAATCATCTTTTAATCTAAAATTTTAATCTGATGCATAACAATTAAAGATGTTGGAATATTCTTAGTCGTCCTCCCAAATCAATGAATGTGATTTACTCTTCATAATCTCCTTGTATTTTTGAATGCATCTGTTAACCTGTTTACTTTTTAACATTTACCTAATCAAATTAAGAAATTACTATAGCATTATATGATTGCCACGTTTAAATGATTAACATTTAACATTACCACGTTTGGATTATTAACCACAAATTTCTTCACCTGTCCCTGCATTTTCCTTAAGCATTTTAGCAATCTACATGTTTCATATGCATTTCGGCGTTCATCAGTCACAATTATGTGACTGTGCTAGTTATGGACAACATGAATTCGATTATGTATATTTTATGGACAATGATTTTATATATTCGATTATATGGACAACCATTTTTATATTTTATGGAAAACATAATTTCAATTTTATACATTGTATGACAACGATTTTAATTGAGTGGTATGACATCGCTATCCTATATTAAAAAAATAATGATATAATACTTTTAATTGGAAACAATAACATATTTTGACAACAATTTTAAATGAGTGGTATCACACTACTATCTTGTATTAAAATCCAGTGTTATAATACTTTTAATCGACAACAATAAAATATTTTGATAGACTATGTGTCATATATTTAATAGACCCCATGTAAATATTTAATAAACAATGATACTATTTAATAGACAACTAATTATTGTGGGACAACAATTCCATTTTCAGGCAATGACCTTATTATTATATAACAATTGATTAGATAGTACATTAGTTAGATATCTTTGCTAGACAACGAATCATCGTTACATAGCGATCTCAGTTTTTAAAAGATATGGTTCAATGATGGTCATGATCCTTACTACTTTTAGATTAATTGTTTTTATATGTCAATGGTTTTATATATATGACTTTGACTTATCAAGACAATAGATTAATTGTTCTTTTATAGAAATTGTTCATTTATCTGTCTTACATATCAGTCTCTTGAACTTCTGCCACAAAAAATAAATGTTGCTATGGTAATAGAATAATGGTTTAATTGCTTGGGTAATAGACTACTTGATTAATTGAAATGATAACAATTTAACATTTAATTGGTTACTATGTGCCTTGTGCCTTATGTCAAATTGAAAATGATGGTTGGTCATAGTTGTTTCGCCACACATGTTGCCTTGTAGGAACTAAGAAATCCTTCAGTTAGTTGCACAATTTAGTTTTGAGTGGCGTCACCTTGTATCTTGTCAACTTGTTGCTTGGGTGCTTGGGTATAGTCTTCGTTTATTATTGACAGATGTTTTGGTATCCTAGCGTGAGGGATATAGCTTGGTTTAAAGGTCTAGATATGTTATGTTGTGCCATGGTTACTTTCACACCCATCGCCTTGTGACAGAATGATTCCTAATGTGGGGACCATTACGTGCCCTGATGGATATATGTGAGTGACAACCTAGATGGAGTCTTGTGCTTCCCGATGTGGGAATTTGTTTGTTGTAATTGATGTTGGTACTGGGTTCTGTAATGCATTAATGTGATTGGTTTTGTGCACCATAGAGGTCGCAAGTTATGGGTCATCGAGTCGATGTGTTGGGTTGTTGGTGTTGTCCTTAAGCTTGTATGCATTGTCTTGCTTGTGTCGGATGCGTAGTCATTTTTATCAGTCTATTTATTAACACATTTTTTGTCCAGTTGCATGAGGTGCTATAATGTTGTGTTGTTGATGTCTATTTCTTGATCTACGTGCATTATGTTTGTCATTAAGTTGTGTTGTTTAAGTGGTGACTTTGATTTCCTTCCTTCTTAAAAACAAAATAAATAAATAAAAAAATTTGCCTCATGTCGCATGTAGTCGTAACAATGGGGTTGTTACATATCGTATTAGAGTGGGTTCAACCCTGTGATTGTGGATCGCAATGATTTCCACTGCAGTAAACAGTTGGGTATTAACCTATCTCTAATAAAAAAAATTAACGTGTCCATGTGGTGATCTCAATTAGAGGATGCCACAAAGGTTCATAGCGTGGTGTCATGGAAGGAGGTGTGATGCATCCATAAGTGCCCATGCCCTCGAATTCTAACCCCCAAGGGGAGGAAAAAGTCCTTGGGCTTGATTTGATTATTGTAATGGATGATGATGGCTTGACAAGGTCCTTTCAAGGAATGTCATAGGCCTCAATACACTACCTGTATAGAGATGAGGCCATAGTTCTTGTACCCCTGAGGGTCCATATCATGCCCCAGCTAGTACTGTTAGCTTTCACCAAGAACTCAAGAGGGATAAGTTCTCAAGTCCACAAGTGTCGTGGACGGCTCAGGCATGAAGGCATGGTTGGATAATATGGTGATGTGATTTACACTTCACAACTACCTCCAACATGAAGGTCAGCATGGTGGTCTTTCAACTAAAGGGGATCACTCTTCTATGGTGGAAAAAGCTCCTACCGCAATTGAACATGGCAGTTGAATACAAGTCATGGGAATTGTTCGAGGAATAGTTTCGGGAGATGACTAGAGCATATGGATCAGCCCGACCCACTACCGTGGGAGATTTGGGCAAGGCCCATCAGATTCATGCAGTGGTGAATAACTGCCAGGAAGAGCACCAAGCGACTATGCTCGAGACATCAGGTACTGTCGCTGACTAGACCCTTATCACTTTGATAGATCCAGGTGCTACTGAAATTTTTATTTCTGGTGCCATGCTAAAAATAATTAAGGTAAGTGCAGTCAAACAGGACGATTTTAGCCTTGTATAAATAGCTTCGGGAGCCAAACAAAAGGTTGGAGGGAAGGTTACAAGTTGTAGCCTTAATTTGGGAGAGTTTGTCACCAAGGCCAACCTGTACATCATGACCTTAGGATCTTAGGACGTTGTGATCAGCATGGACTGTTTGGAGTCGCATGAGGTGATAATCAACTATAAGATGAAACAATTGAGCGTGGTCGATGACGAGGGACTAAGATGTGTGATTGTAGTTTAGAACTAGGGAGTCTCCCTGAGGTTCATCTCTTCTTTGCAGCTACAGAAGAGAATGCGCAAGGTATGTGAGCTTTATGTGATCCTTGCGTTAAGCGAGAAGGGAGAAGCAGAACGTCTAGAACACCTTTTGGTGGTAAGAGAGTTTCCATATGTCTTCCCTGAGGAGTTACTTGGGATGCCGCCGGAGAGGGACTTGGAATTTACCATAGACCTAAAACCAGGGACTGAAACGATAGAAAGAATGCCTTATCAGATGTTGACCCTGGAGTTACAAGAGTTGAAAATGCAGCTGAAGTTATTGTTGGACCTAGGAGTTATACGCCCAAGAGTGTCACCATGGGGTGCACCTGTTATCTTCATATGAAAGAAGGATGGTTCGTGGAGACTCTGCATTGACTATCATAAATTGAACAAGGCAACGATCAAGAATCAGTATCTGTTGCCAAGGATTGATGATCTATTTGATCAGATGAAAGGCGTGATAGTTTTTTCAAAAATTGACATGAGATCAAGGTATCTCCAGTTATAGATCAAGGAGGATGATGTCCCTAAGACCACCTTTAAGACATGGTTTGGACATTACGAGTTTACTATTTTACCATTTGGACTGACAAATGCCCCTGGGGTACTTATGAGTTTGATGAACAAGGTGTTTCGTGAATACTTGGACAAGTTAGTCCAAGTGTTCATTGAAGATATTTTGATTTACTCTCAGACATTGGAAGAGCATTACGATCACTTGCGCTTGGTACTACAGTGTGTGCGAGAGAACAAATTCTATGGGAAATCGTCTAAATGCCCATTTTATCAATCAAAGATCCACTACTTAGGGCATGTCATCTCCGATGAAGGTATCATCATGGATCCAACAAAGGTTGAGGCTATTATGGAATGTCTTGTGCCGATGAATATCCCTGAAGTGGGAAGCTTCTTGGGTTTAGAAGGATACTGTCGATGGTTCTTCGAGAGTTTTTTGAAGATAGAAAATATGATTATGGAATTGCAGAACAAGAACAAGAAGTTGTTTTGGAACAAGAAATGCGTGGATGCATTTCGAAGGCTCAAAGAGTTGACCACAACACCAATTATAATGTCCCTGACATGGACACGGACTTCTTGGTATTCACTGACACATCCAAGGAAGGCTTAGGCGGAGTCTTGATCGAAGACGTTCGAGTGATCGCTTGCATATCGAGGAAGTTGAAAAGGCATGAAGAGAACTATGTGACGCACGATTCATAGTTGTTATTCATTGTTTATGCCTTGATATTTTGGAGACACTACCTTATTGGACAATAATTCAAACTAAAAATGGACCATTGTGTACTACAACACATATTGACATAAAGTGACTTTAATGTGCGACAATGACATTGGTTGTAATTGCTTAGCGAGTACGATTTCGAGATTATTTATATAATGGGAACAATGAATAGAGTGGTTGATGCGTTGAGTTGGAGACCATACATATTTTCGTTGATTCCTCTACAGATGAATTTGTGTGAAGAGATTCTAACTTTACCGTGCGACAATGACTGGTACAAAGAGGTCAAGGATTTTATCGGAAAAAACACAATGATGGTACCAATATTTGAAGTATCTACATTCGACGATGACTTATTAATGAGATTTAAAAATCAAATTTATGTACCACCAAATGATGATTTGAGGATTTTTATCTTAAACGAGGCTCACAAAGCAGTGTACATGGCTCACCCGGGAGTCACGAAGATGAGGGCAAACCTTAAACCCTTATTCTTATGAAAATGAATGATGGTAGACATAGTCAACTACGTGGCAGGATGTCTAGAATGTCAGCAGGTGAAGGTTGAACATAGACATCCAACATGATTATTATATCCACATGTGATTCTAGAATCGAAATGGGAGGTCATTTCAATGGATTTCATTGTTGGATTTACACTGACGAAAATGAGACATAACTCGATTTTAGTGGTAGTTGACACTCTGACGATGAGTGCTCATTTTATTCTTTTTCATACGACGTATCAAGCACCAGAAATAGCTATAGTTTTCATTAGTGAGATTGTGAGGCTACATGGAGTTCCTAAGAGGATTATATCCAATAGAGGATCGATGTTTAGGGGATGATTTGGACTATTTTCCAAGAGGTCTTGGGAAACCAACTTAACTTTAGTACTGCGTAACATCCAAAAATAGATGGGCAGACCGAGAAAAAAAACCTAACCTTGGAGTTTATGTTTCATATTTAAATTATGGACCAACATAAACGTTGGGAGTAATTATTTCCACTATTATATTTTTCATATAACAATAGTTGTCAAAGAACCATTAAGATGGTGCCTTTCGAGTTTCTTTATGGGTGACCGTGTCAGATGCCTTGAGTTGGGATCGGCTTGAGGATAGGGTCCTAATGGGACCAGAAGTGATCCAAGAAATGGAAAATCAAATGAAAACAATAAGATAAAGTATTAACGAAGCGCAGGATCGGTAGAAGAGTTATGTCGACGCGCATCGTGTCGATCGTAGTTATGAAGTTGGTGATCAAGTCTTCTTGCAGGTGAAACTCAATAAGAGTTCGATCAAGTTTGGAAAGGGTGATAAACACTCTCCTAGTTTCATAGGACCTTTCAATATTGTGGAAAGGAAGGGGATTGTGGCATACCGACTAGCCTTGCCTTATTATTTGAGGCGTATGCATGACGTTTTTCATGTATATATTTGAGACTTTATATTAGTGATCCTACACATGTTATTGACACGAGTATGTTGCCGGTATTGGATAAGGGTGCACTCACAAAAGAGCCAATCTGCATCATGGACCATTGCTTTCGATAGCTATGGCATCGAACAGTAGATCAGATCAAGTTCCAGTGGGACAACTATAGTCCACACTCGGTGACCTAGGAGGATGCATATGATATGCACCAACAATTTCCATTTTTGTTTGGTAGATATAATTATGATACTTTGATAGAATTCATTTTGGCAGTTGTATACTATTAAACTTCGGGACGAAGTTTAAACCAAGAGGTGGTGTATGTAACATCTCGCTCTTGCACACACTGAGCGAACTTATTCTTTGAGGACACTTGTGTTCAAGTGATCTAGGTTATTATACTATTGGTTGTTTGATTATGATTATGAGATATTATGGATTGATGACATGTTATTTGGTTATATTACATAGACAAGTTATATTGACTGGGTTCTCCTGAGTGTGCAGGACTTTGAACCTCGAGGATGTAGAGGCATCGATGAAACCCCTTGGACTTCAGATCAAATTAGGGTTTGGACTATTGGGTTGAATATTGTTGATGTGACATATGTACATATGATTAGATGTTATGATTCTTTATTATTATTACTGACATGATTCGTTGATGGATGCAGGCTGATGATAACTTGCCGACCAGACTCACATGTGGAGTAGAGGGGTCATGAAGGACAACCAGAGACTTTGAGGGAGAGGTGTGGCAACAACCCTACCACAGCCTACTAGCACTCTCGTCATGGATCAAACTGTAGGTTAATGATTACCTAGTTTGAGAAGACCCACGATGTCGTGAGGGTAGACTATGAAAGTCACTCAAGATGATTCTAAGGGGCGCACAATAAGGAATGGTCCTTATTCCTTAGAGACTCTTAGTCTCCCACAAGATCACCTCGTGGATTATTGACGCCAGGGGTTTGATGTCTACGAAGTCATTCAAGAGTCTAGTGGCACCCTTGGAACACGTAGTGCACCCTAAAGGGCACATTGCGCAAGGAAAAGAGAGAGAGGTGAGTGGCACCCTTAACACACAATGTATGTCTTGAAGGTCGTGTCACGCAAGGAAAGAAGAAAGAGGTGAGTGGCACCCTTGGAGCACCTAGTGCATCCTGAAGGGCACATTGCAATTTTAACTGGTAAGTGAATAAACCAAGTCCGCCTTAAAATGAATGATGTGATATGTAATATTTAAAAAACAATTTTCCCTAATAACAATGTCCCCCAACCTAGTGAAATTAAAATCTAGGTCTAAGTAGAACATGTGGTCAAAATAATAATAGTAATAATAAATAAACATGTAACAAGAAGGGGGGTAAGAAATTCAAATTTATTTATTAAAGTCAAAATTATAATGAAAGATTAAAATTTAAAAAGGGAAATAGTTGTTTCTATCTATTTTTGCTAATTTTATTTTAGTTAAAAAGAAAAGAGTGTAAATGGTTGTTTCATCTACACTTGCTAAATTAATTTTTAATTAAAGAAGAAAAAGGGTACATGGTTGTTTTATATTCTCTTTCTAAATTGATTTTTAGTTAAAAAGGAAAAAGAGAGAAACTTAAAATAAATAGGAAACTTAAAGAAAATGTGAAAACCTAAAGAAAAGGGGAAAGATAAAGAAAAAAATGAATGTCTAACTTAGTAAGGAATCTTTCCTTGGGAACTTGCTATTTATGAACTCAACTAGGATTTAAGTAAGGCACAATTCATTTAATATTTGTAAGGGAATATTGGGACACCAATGAGTGTTTCTAGGAATACTTTTAGGTGGGTGAGGGAAATAGAAATAATTAAATATTAATTAAATAAATTTTCTAGTGCAACTAGGGGATCGGGTGGCATGTGTATGGGAAAGGTTTTTCCTAATTAATTAAATGAAAAAGGAATTTAATGAGAATTTAGGAAACTAATTACTTGAAAACTCTATAAAAAGGATGGAGGAGGAGTATGGATCTCTCTTCTTTTTGTGTAATGTTACCATGATGAACTTTTATCTTGACTGAACTTCACTTATGGGATTTGAGATACCCTGCTCGTGTGACGAGTGGTAGTTCGACCTTGCTAGGTGAGTTGGGTTCTAACAATTTTATGCTATTGTGTGCATGGCCCATTTGCGGCTCAGGGGGCTCAGTGGGGAGAAGAGTACCCCTAGCATTGGTTGGGAAGTACCAGTGAGGTCACATCAATCGGCAAGCAGGAGCTAGGCGGCGCGCACTCGGGACAATGACTCAGAGCTTTCACAATTGGCTACGGTACACATGTTTTTATTTTTGAATGGTAGTTTAATATTGTTCTTGCGCCTTCAATACTGTACTTTTACTATGTTAAATATTGTGTTTTATTTAATCATTTTATGATCAAGAACTTAAAGTCATACCAGCCCTATGCTCATTGTATTTTTAATTAATCTCACTTGGTGAACCCAAACTCTGATTGCAATGACTTCTCTGTGTTTGTTTTTATTGATTATTTCTAAGAAAAAATTGTGTTTTTGTCTTTCATCCCTTATCCCTTAAGTTATTATTCCCTCCCTAAGCAGTCGGCCAGGAGCCAAATCGACTATCATCACTCCGATGTTTAAACACCTGTAGATTCAAATGCCCTTCTTTCCTGTACATGGATAATAAGTGAAGGACAAATGTCACCCAGCTATCCAACCCTTACTTATCTTTGCATTTTTCTCTTTGATTAATCCCTAATCTTTGTGCCTTCTTGTGGATGAGTATTTGTGCATTTTTTATTGATCCATTGTCAGATGATTAGTCCTTGAGCCTTCTTATGATTGAGTATCTTTGTGTTTTTGTTGATTAATCTATGATCGATTAGTCTCTACGTTTTTGTTAATTCATCTATGATCGATTAGTGTTTTTTTTTGTTTGATTCATCTTTGATCGATTTCTTGGCATTTAGCTCTGTGATTTATTGGCATATTACCAACACTTTATTGGTATAATCACTGTGATTTTAATGATAAGTCCCAGTGCTTGGCTGGGTATATTAACTGTGACTTACATATATATATATATATATATATATATATATTGATTGTGTTTTAATATATTGATTGCGATTTTAATATATGATGATTTCTATATCAATATGTAGTAACAACGAATTTAATATGTAGTAACGACGAATTTAATAGGTAGTAAATTTAATATGTAGTGAATTTAATATGTAGTAGTTAATATGAAGTAGCGAGTTTAATATGTAGTAACAATAAATTTAATATGTAGTAATATCACGATTTAATATGTAGTAACAAAAAATTTAATATATGTGTTGACTACGAATTTACCCCACGATTTTCAGGGTATACTACACCGAATTTACTCAATGATTTATGGGAATTTTACCCATAGTTGCCCAACTATGTAAACAGATTTATCATTATAATTATTAATAGTTAATCAATATTTGTGTTTATAGACTTGTTAATACAGCAAATCTTTTACCCTGAATTTTTACACAGCCATTTACCCAAATCCTTGACAACGATTTCGCCAATGTTTACACAACATTCATCCATGATTTTCTTGGCACATTACAAAGACTTCAACCACGCTTTTTTTTTTTCTTGTCAATTTACACATTATGAAACCACGATTTTGGGCATACTAACATCCTTTTTACACCACGAATTTTGGGTGAATTACCCAGTTTGATACAACGATTTTATATATTTATGGACAACATGTATTCAATTATGTATATTTTATGGACAACAATTTTATATATTCGATTATATGGACAAATATTTTTATATTTTATGGACAACATAATTTCAATTTTATACATTGTATGACAACGATTTTAATTGAGTGGTATGACAGTGCTATCCTGTATTAAAAACACAGTGATACAATACTTGTAATCGGAAGCAATAACATATTTCGACAACGATTTTAAATGAATGGTATGACAACACTATCTTATATTAAAAGACATCGTTATAATACTTTTAATCTCCAGCAATAACATATTTTGATAGACTATGTGTCATATATTTTGTACACCCCAGGTGAATATTTAATAGACAAGGATATTATTTAATAGACAACTAATTATTGTGGGACAACAATGCCATTGCCGGGCAACGACCTTATTATTATATAGCAATTGGTTAGATAGTATATTAGTTAGATAGCTTTGATAGACAACAAATCATTCTTACATAGCGATCTCAATTTTTAAAAGATATGGTTCAATGATGGTCATGATCCTTACTACTTTTAGATTAATTATTTTTATATGTCAATGGATTTATATATATGACTTTGACTTATGTAGACAATATATTAATTCTTCTTTTTATAGCAATTGTTCATTTATCCATCTTACATATCAGTCTCTTGAACTTCTTCCACAAAGAATAAATGATTCTATGGTAATAGATTAATGGCTTAATTGCTTGGGTAATAGATTACTTGATTAATTGCAATGTGATGCAGGAGCATCATCAGCACATCAAGCGAGCCAGCGCAGAAGCGGAAGACAGCTGGACCAGCCAACACAAATTTTGAATTTCACCTTGGAATTGTTGCGCGAACCTTAATGTGGAAATTTAATGATGCGCACTTGTATAATGTAAATGGACCTTGAGCGGATTGCTCTCATCCTTAGTAGGTAGACGAAATTTAATATAGTTAATGAAAAGTAGATAGAATTTAATTCTAGATTTGATAGCTTTAGAGTGCAAGAGGGAAATGGGATATAGATTTGATAGCTTTAGAGTGCAGAGGTGCAAGGAAGTTACAGTGAAATTCAGTAAAGGTTCGAAGCTCGGGAGGGGTGGAGCCATTGATCAGGGCCACAAGGACCGTTAGATCTACTCGTGGATCGGCATATCGGGGTTTCGTGGATTGAAACTCCAAAACATTGCAACGGGAATCGCAAAATCGCGATACACGATATCTTGACAGCTAAAGGAAATATTGGGGGGCCACAGCGGAGCTGACGAGTGGACAGGTGGCACGCCTCATCGAGATCTCACAGCGAGAAGTCCCGAACATTCGACATCAGGATTCGTGATCCCGCGAAGTCTGAAATCCCGACGAGGTGACGAGAGAATTAAATGTTAACCCACGAGCACATCGAGGGTTCAATGTCTCTGGGTTCGAGAGTCAGAGAGACAAGGCGTTCAACATCGCGAGTGGCAAAATCGCGATAGAAGAGATATCGATAGGAGAAGAGAGAGGTCAGCATTGACTTGTATCGGCGATCGGGGATTCGTAGAACTAACACCCGACCACTAACCTTTGGATTCGCAAAGTCATGAGTTCTGATCCTCCGATTTGTAAAGAAGAGGGGGTCGCACGAATATTTCTGTGGGTGAGGATTTCCCGATAAGGAAATAGAAGGACCATTTAGTGTTCTTCGGGCTGAGAGAGAGAAGATCTTGTGTGCGCGTGGACCTTCCAACCTGTGGGTGGTGAAGGGATTATGTTGCTATCACAATCATAATAGTTTAACAGTTAATTGGTTACTATGCGCATTGTGCCTTATGTCGAATTTCAAATGATGGTTGGTCATAGTTGTTTCACCACACATGTTGCCTTGTAGGAACCAATAAATCCAATGGTTAGTTGTGCAATTTAGTTTTGAGTGTCGTCACCTTGTGTCTTTTCGACTTGTTCCTTGGGTGCTTGGTTATAGTCTTCGTGTATTATTAACAGATGTTTTGGTGTTCTAGCGTGAGGGATTTATCTTGGGTTAAAATTCTAGATATGTTATGTTTCACGATGGTTACTGTCACACCGACTGCCTTCTGACGACATGATTTTTTATGAGGGGATCATTACACGCCCTGATGGATAGATGTGAATGACAACCTGGTCAGAGTCTTGTGCTTCCCGATGTGGGAATTTGTTTGTTGTAATTGATGATGATACTGGGTTTTGTAACGCCTTAATGTGATTGGTTTTGCACACCATAGAGGTCTCTAGTTACGGGTCATCGAGCCAATGTGTCAGGTTGTTGATGTTGTCCTTTAGCTTGTAGGCATTGTCTTCCTTGTGTCGATTGGGTAATCATTTTTATCATTCTATTGATTAATGCATGTTTCATCTAGTTGCATGAGGTGCTAACATGTTGAGTCGTTGATGTATTTTTCCTGATATGTGTGTGTTTTGTTCAGCGTCAAGTTGTGTTGTTTAACTGTTGTCGTCGATTGCCTTCCTACTTAAAAAAATAAAATAAATTGCGTTGCGTTGCATGTAGTCATAATAATGGGGTTGTTACATAACCACCTCTATAAAAAAACAATATTCCTTCTTGTTCCGCATGAGATTTTCTCTCAAATGTTTTTCATTTTCCCTTGACAAAAAAAACAATCACCAAGAGGCAATCATTTTAGTATACGCTTAATAAGGTACGAGATTTGCTTTTTAAGGATCTATCACCTAATTCTTGTGATATTGTCTTGAACCCACAACCCAATTATCGATGATACATCCCATGAAGAACAAGAGGTGAGGTACCAAAGCTCTGCACTTGGAGAAGTTTGGGGAATATGGGTCTTTATCGTAACTCTAAGGATGAAAGCCATGGGAAGCTATAGTGGGAATCCAAACCAATAGTAGAGGCCACGAGTGGTGATGTAGAAGTAGACATGCATTGTAATATTCTCTCTTGTATTGCAATAAATGAAACAAAAATGCCTCCTTCTCACCTTCTTAAAATGGTTCATCTTGAGTGGTCCAATGTCTGTCCATAGTAATCTAATTGGTTGTAAAGAACTTGACACAATAAATGAACTTGATGCATAGTAAAAAATATGACCACACACAGTAAATTATATGCATTATGTAACATCCTGCTCTTGCGTGCACTGAGCAAACTTATTCTTTAAGGACACTTGCTTGCAAGTGATCCATATTATTATACTATTAGAAGTTTGATTATGATTATGAAGCGTTATGGATATGATGACATGTTATTGTAATATATTGACATAGACAGGCATTATTGACTCGGTTCTCATAAGTGTACATGATTTTTGACCTCGAGGATGCAGAGGCATCGATGAGACCCTTGGACTCTAGACCGAGTCAGGGAGTGGACTATTGGGGTTTGATTTTTGTATATATGACCTATGTTCATATGATTAGATGTTATGATTATGGACTTTATTTCTGACATTATTTGTTGAGGATGCAAGTTGACAATAGCTTTCCGACCAGAATCACATGTGGAGTATAGGGGTCACGCACGACTACCAGAGACATTGAGGGAGAGGTGTAGACAATAGCCCCGCAACAACTTACTAGCACTCCCGTCGTGGCTCAAAATGTAGGTTAACGACTACCTAGTTCAAGAATACCCATGATGCAGTGAGGGAAGACTGCGACAGTCACTCACGATGATTCTAAAGGGCATGCAATAAGGAAGGGGCCTTATTCCTTATAGGCCCTTAGTCTCCCACAAGATCACTTAACGAAGTATTAACTCCAAGGGTTTTTGATGTCTACCAAGTCATTCAAGAGGTGAGTGGAACCCTTAGAGCACGTAGTGTGTCTTGAAGGGCACGTCGCACAAGAAAAATAGAATAAGGCGAGTGGCACCCTTGGAGCACGTAGTGCATCCTAAAGGGAACATCATGCACGGGAAACAAAATGAGGCGAGTGGCACCCTTGGAGAACCTAGTGCGTCCTGAAG
>JASDQU010735432.1:133940-145025 GCA_032191745.1 Picea mariana
TTTGTAAGTCCGGAGTGTAAGCCGAAATCCCTGGTCACTCTAACTCCCGAATCGTGAAAAGAATTGTTAAGTGAAGAATTTTCAGGATTGAGAATACCAGAAATCCTGATGACAAGGATCCAAGGGCATTTGTATTCAAAAACCCTGGAGTTATGAAACGTGAAATATTGTGAAGTGGTGTTTCGACATTTCGATATTTCGGGGTTCGGGAATTCGGGGATTGTGGTGAAAACTGTTTTGGGGACGAGAGTTTCAAACTCCCGATACCTGGAAGCCCGAAATAACGTGTCCGTTGGATCTAAAGGGAGGCTTTCAGTTGTTGATTCCATAGAAGGAACCATTTCAAAATTCGAGGTTTCGAAGTGGTAGGGGGACGACAGTCGAAGGCCGGTTCAAGTCCCAAAAGTCGGGAAGAGTGACAGGTGGTAGGAATACACGTTAGAGACCGAGGATAGTTGAGAAGATAGGTGACATGTACTCATTTCTAGGTAGTGTCAATACTCGTTGACCGTTTTGGGGTTTTGGAGGTTGAAGAGCTGGGAGCCTTGCATTCGGATTCCTGAAGTCACGAAGTCCGAAACTTCGAATCGACGAAAAGTTCCATTGGAAGCCAGCCTTTTGTTGAACACATCGGGGTTTGACATTTCGGTATTTTCGAAGACAATATGTTGGGGTTCTTTGTTCCAAAATTCCCAAAGTTGCAAAACGTGATACAGCTCTGGAGGAGGAGGCGATTGAAGATTTCGACGTTTCAGCATTTCGAGTTTTGGTAGGTTGAAGAGCTGGAAACTCGACTACATAAATCATGAAATTAAAAGTCCCTATTTGGGAAAAGGGCATGATCATATTATTGAAGTCAGGAGGTTTGAGTGATGCTTTTTGTTTGATCACATGAGGCATACTCACAAGGACCTGTGGATATATCGTCGTGTGTGTGAGGGATTCCCTGTGGGGAAAATCAGAGAGTCAATCAGACTTAGGATGGTAGATTTAGAATGATCCTAAGTGGATCTCGGCCCAAGGGTCGGAGGTCTGCACCACAGAGCACATGGGCCTTTATAAAGGGGATTTTTAAGAAGACTTGTTCAATAGTGTTTTGGCAAAGAAGGAATCTGATATGGCCTGATGCCAGGTAAGCATGTTTGTTGAAAATTAGGGTTATAATAGATGCCCCCTAATGTGTGAGGTCAAAAGAGAATCTGATGGCCGAAATACATTAACAATCTTCACCAATGTGCTGAACAAGTGAGCCCAGGGACCAGAAATTGGGAGGTGCCATCTGCAAAATAATAATTGTCTCACCGAGGCGGGCATACCCTTGCTCGGGATAAAATAAAATCATGGCTACCAATCAAATACAATGTAGATCCATGTCATATAACTATATAAAGTGTATCCATGAGCAATACACAGCGGAGCTACATCTCGAAATAAAAAAGATATACGTGTAGAGTATCCATCCTCTTAGAAGTTGATAAGGCCTGATGGCTGGAGATGAGGTCTTCAGAGCTCGAGCAACAACTTCAAAATCTTCAAAACTTGGGTAGGAGTGTAATATGAGTGTATGAATTCACTACCCAAAGGTCTTCGACAGCTCGTCGGTCATGGACTAGAGAATCTTGATGATCAGACTGAAGGCTTCATTGATTTTGAACAAAGACTTGATTGGACGTTCAGGATGGTCAGGTGTGAGGGAAAGAGACAAACTGCAGAGGGTCTAACTCAGGCTTGGTAAAAAACTCCCTTGGACAATAGCATGAGAAATGATGAGACTCAGGCAGCATGGCATTAACATAAGTTTACAAGGCAGGAGGCAACACAAATTCTCCATATGTTTGGAAGAATAACCAAATGGAGGAGGACACAGCTCTATGTAACAAGAGCAACTTCCTAAGGTCATATTAAATCCCAGAGTTTGATGAACAAACGGACATATGTGCTTTATCCAAGGGCGAATCATTATGCTATCAATAAAGAAAATACTTTTCCCTTCCTCGTTTTGGGGTATATTTGATTTTTTTGTTTTTTTCAATCATTTTGGAAAAAGAATAAAAGAATGTTACATTACAAAGGAGGAATGAGTGTTGAAAACATACAAGTTCAAGGCGCAGGGACAAGACTGTTGTTCAAAGTAAGGACACTTGGGAAAAATCCTCCAGGGGCCAAAGGTGTCAAGATGCAGAGGCAAAGTGGTACAGGGCTTGCGTATAAGGCATGCTTTAGATGGTTCAGTTGAGAGCAACATGGACCTGGTATTAGGCCAAATATGTGGGTATGCAAATGCAATTAATAAAACACACAATGGTAACATCCTTCGATGTGAGTTTAACAAGCCTAGAGAAGGTAAGCTCGACAATTTTTCATATTTAGACATTCTGAAAAAACATTAAAGGAGAATCCACTGGGGTGCCTTTTTTGAAGGTAGACTAGTCGGTTTGAAAAATGGGTAAACTAGCACTGACAGGATGTCTATTCAAAGCCATTTTAATGAGTGTGATACAGACAAGATCACTCGACCATTTTTTCATTTTTAGGAGTCTAAAAAAAGCTTAACAATGGACTCCGTTGGGAATGTTCTTCTGGACCATTTTAACGAGTGTGAAAGAATAAGGTCACTCAACGATATTTTCAATTTTAGGGAGTCTGAAAAGAGCTTAACTATGGACTTCGTGGGGGTTCCTTTTTTATACATTTAGTCCCTCAGGCCTGAAAAAGGGTTAAAATGATACCTAAGAGTACTCTTCTAGAGAAATGAATTTCCTTAGAATATACCTTTGTTTGTACAGTTGACTGTCAGGACCGAAAAAGGGGTAAACTACCTCTGGATAGACGTGGCTTCAAATTTCAGTTTAACGAGCGTGAAAGGCCAGAAGATCGCTCAACAATCTTTTCATGTTTAGAGGGTATAAAAAGGGATTAAAGAAGACCCGTTATGTTTTTTGGGAGTCCCGAGGGTGAGGTAAAGAGTGAATAGGAATCATACAAATGAGGCTCAAACTCATAATCAGGAAAAATGAAAAGGACTCCCGAGCCTACATTCATTAGTGACACTTCTAAGGCAGCAATGATGGTTCTGTGTCGCAACCTGATGGGATCAATCCTATGGCAAAGGGATAAATACAACGATATACAAAATTCGGGGTGGAAACCTAACCTATATGCTCAAGTTGATCATCTAAGGTTTCTCCCACAGACCATCAAAAGTGACCCAAAACTCCAAAAAAATGTCCTGATACCCGATCATACCCTTCCAACGTAACTCTTGAATCACTCTAAATGGTTTTCAGTTTAAAGAAAATGATAAGGGGGGGGGGAAGTGACAAAAAGGGGCCAAAAAGTATATAAATAGAAGTTGGTAGCTCATGATCACCATTGTTGATTTGGAAATTGACTCTAGAGCAAAAAACCCCCTTTGATAAAAGTGGTGATTTCGGAAGCTACAGTGGACGAAACAACCATCCGTCTAGACCAAGTAAGTATAAACTCTCTCCTTTTGAAATTTAAATCTTTATTTATGCTTTTAGTTTCAAGTTTTGGAGGGGCATCAACCTTCAAAAGGTCATCCCTAGGTCCACGCTGGTTGTCTTATGACAGGCCGCGTGTACACTCGGGCAGAGGAAAAACTGCACGCGTGTACACGTGATTGTCATCATTACAGTCGGCGTGGACCCTTTATTTAGTGAAAAAAAAATTAAAAAGCAAGGGGTAACCCTCCTTAACTTGATTTTTTGCAGGATGTATGTTCACTGGAGGGAAAGAGAGCATGAGGATATTAGTGAGTTGGTCAGGGAAGACCCCAATGTTGTTGTTTCCTTAATGCAATGTGGGTTTCTCAAGTTCTTCCTATGTCCTTTTATGCAGGCACAACCTAGGCTACTGAATGCCTTGGTTGATTATTGGCATCCCGACACAGAGGCCTTTATGTTAGAGGGGTATTCATTGGTGCCTACTACAGAGGACATATATTTTTTGACTAGCCTCTCTAGGAGAGGGGAACTAGTCAATTTCCGTACATTTCCTTCAAGGCCTCATAACATATTGAAATTGATAGGACTTTATTGTGAGACTAGTACAGACCAATCGAGCTCACAGGTGCCCATAAGAAAGATCACATATTTATCACTGCAAGGGATTATGTTTCTTATTAGGCGGATGACTGGTTCTACGACTCTACATCAGGCATCCCATGCACAGATGAATTATGCAGTCTAGTGCTTAAATGCATAGATATATGACTGGAGCACTGCACTGCTAGATTGTATGAAGAGGAAACTGACAGATTGTCGGTCGCAGACGTAAAGGAAATTCATTTTCGGGATGATTCTATGCTCTTTATTCTTTTAAAGAGTTCCAAGTTTCAGTCCTCGAGTGGTGGTACGAGGACATCAGGCCTCTCTTCCTATGGTTTGTAGATGGGTAGTGTTACTGCCATGACAGCGTGGTGTAAGGACCAATGAGTTCTTTGATGACGATTTATTTGCTTGGTTGTTGTGACAAATACCAGTCATAGAGGATTACCCTTATGCTGGGATTGATTTCTCGAGAGATCCTGAGATACCAATACCTCCTAGCGAGGAGCGAGGAGATATGGGTAAGTTTGCATCGTTGTTTTCTTTTTTCTTTTTTTGGGTGAAACATATGTAATTTTTATGTTGTTTTTGTTTATATATCATTTTTTTTATACTAGATTATTTGACAGATATGTGTATATTATGTGCAGATGTGGGACCAGTGCGACCTGCGGATTATGCAAGGAACATGAATCATCCTCAGCCAGGGGCCACACCTACCGCTGTAGGGGGACCAACAGCAGCAGGAGAGCTTCCAACTGGTGAGGCTGAGAGGGTTTTGAGATGATTCAAGAAAAACTTTACCTTGCACAACCGCATAGTCTCTATGGAAGAGATTGATTATCTGCCACCATCTATGCAGCCTCATGTAGTGGGGGCACCACGGACGTGGGTTCGACTATTTCGGCGTTTGGCAAATGCTGTTGATCATTACAACCGGGCCCATAGGCCCTGACCTTAGTTAGTCTAGACTTTTCACGTGCCGAGAGCACTACTTGTATATATTTTTTGAGGGAATAAGCCATATGACTCATTACTGGTCATACTTTTGAGGCACTTATGTCCACCTATGTTTTCTGATGATTATAATATTATATATGGATTTTTATGTCTTTTTGTGTCTTATGGATCATATTTTCCTTTAAAAATGTATTTACATGTTTATGTGTATGTCTTTTTATATGTGTGCGAGATGCCAATCTAAAATTTGATTAGCTACAGTATCTGTAATTTGGTTTAATCTCCTAGGAACATGAAAATATGTAATATAATCAAAGCTTCGTTCTAAGAGATGTACCCTAAGGAATTGTTGGTTTAAATTCAGATCATGATCACGATAGACTCTATTTAACTGAGACACAACCAGGTGAGCATCTAAATATACCCGGAGATGAGAGATACCAAATGACAGGGCATCACGAAGCAACTCAATAACTCCCTAGTATGGTCACCAATTCTGTTGCGAGTGGGAAATCCCTCTACGGACTAGCACTTAGGGTTTTATCATGCATGCAAAAAAGACCTAAATATTCCTACTTTCTACCATCATCCTTGACCTAATCCCCATTATTCTTAAGAAAATACATAGTTAAGAAGATCAAGTGAGCATACCTTATTTTGGGCGTTTGATATCGATCCTTCTTCACACTTGGTCGCTCTTTGACTACAGCTCTACTCCCAAGGCTGACCTGCATTAACACAAGACAAAAAAATAACTCCACATGCATTTGATCTGCAGATTAATGAGTTAGATATTTAATCAACATGTATGCAATAAACCATGAAAACCTCATATGGTGGGACGGGAAAAGTACTTATTTATTATTAACTTCAATAAATCAACTTACAATGATGAAGCCAGCTACTGCTCCACGAGCCTAGTCCTGGGCTCCTCTTCAACTGCCCTCCAACTTCTTTTCTCTATACTTCTCTTTTCATAAGGATCGCTAAAGGTTGGGACAAAGGGAATGCGCAATCGAGTATAGTTTATTTACTATGAGTCTCCTCTTCCAAATGGGACCCCTAAACCTTATTTTATAGGCTAGAAGAAGCTAGGTATTTGGTCGAATTTCTAGCCATGCATGGCCAAAAGGTGTAGTTAACTTACCCAAAGCTGTGTGTTCCATCAACAACTTTCCTTTTTTCGTGCTTTTGTAGGTACACACGGGATGTCTTGGGTCATCTAGCATGTACACGCGTGTGGTAATGTAGCAGAGTGTGTGGGACTTTATAAAAGGAGTTTTTAAGAAGAGTTGTTCAACAGTGTTTTGGAAAAGAAGGAATCTGAGATGGCCTGATGCCAGGTAAGCATGTCTAGTGCAAATTAGGGTTATAACACAAGGGATGATCTATAAACAATTGGTATATAAAAAAAATTAATTATTGATGCAGAAGTTAGAAGACTGATAATAACAACTTGAGTGGGTTGATGGATGTGTAATCATTGTTGTCAGCGCTACGCCAGATCATGTAGTGAATAATCCATTACAACTGAATCCAAATGGAAATCGCCACAAGCAAGGTGAAATTCTCCAACATAAATAAAACCGACATCGTGGCTATAAATAAACTATTAAATACAAAAGTTTAAAGCATTCCTTCCAGTCCTTAGGTAAACTCTATGTTGTCAAAGGATGCATAGTAAAAATCATTTCTCTAACACTCAATTTTTTCAAAGGCTGGGAAAAATCAAAGGGACAGTTACAGCAAGGCAACGTTCTCAATGTTTTATTCTTGAAGAAATGGTTGGTTGTTCTAGGCGTTATTGTCGTATCCTTTTCAAGAAGTTTTTATATTTTTGTTTATTTATAAATTTGAATATATAAGAATAT
Source organism: Picea mariana (assembly GCA_032191745.1). Taxonomy (NCBI): domain Eukaryota; kingdom Viridiplantae; phylum Streptophyta; class Pinopsida; order Pinales; family Pinaceae; genus Picea; species Picea mariana. The sequence continues at coordinate 140,842 of JASDQU010735432.1, forward strand.
CTACTACAGACTTTTTAGACCGAATATAAAAATATAAAAGGAATAACCGGGATTTTCAACACAACATATATAAGGATACCAATGAATTGTCTTATAGATTATATAACTAATATCTACGATTGTCATACAAAACCTTTGTGCAGAAAATATAAAGAATACAACAACGAATAGTCAATGCATAAGGCATAAGGATATCAATGATCATGATACATGATTCACAACTCATAGCAGTGATTTTTCAGACAACCCCTTTTTATACATTTCTGAGAAATCAATCATAAGGACCAACTAGCAAGGATTCAAGTTGCCTTGTTATCCATTGAAAATCATGCTAAAATCAGAGTGGTAAGTAGGGATATCATGGTAAAATTGTAATGGTAAAAATCATGGTAAAATCACAGTCATAAGTAGTAGGTATGGATATCATGGTAAAATCGCAGTGGTAATTAGTAAGTATGAATATCATGGTAAAAACATAGTGGTAAGTAGTAAGTATGGATATCATGGTAAAATCACAGTGGTAAGTAGTAAGTAGCGATATCATGGTGAACACAGTGTTAATGATAAAATCAAAATAGTAACGATAATCACATCAATTTTGATCAAAATCTAATCAAATAAAATTCTATTCAATGCTAATCAAATCGCAGTAGTAATAATAATATCACTATGTAAATCCATAACTAAATCGATGTGTAAATAACAGTAAAAATCCATAACTAAAGAACAACAAAAATCCATAACTAGATCACTGTGTAAATAACAATAAAGATCCATAACTAAAGAACAATTAAAATCTATAACTAGAATGTTGTGTAAATAACAATAAAGATCCATAACTAAAGAACAATAAAAATCCATAACTAGAATGTTGTGTAAATAACAATAAAGATCTCGTCTAACAATGATAGCACATGCGCATTGCGCACTCCAAGTACTACCCATGCAATCATCACACAGTCATTAGAGATCTGGAAACGCAGAGAAATGAAGTGGAAACATAGAGAAATGAAGTGGAAACAATGGGTAAAGTGAGGGTTAAAACAAGGTCTAAACGCACGGTGAAAACTCAAATAAAAAGAGAGGGTATTGATATTAACACTCAAGGGAAAAATCAGAGAAACACACTGCAAATAAACGATGGGCCGAGGAATGATCCTACATGTATTATCCATGCACAGGAAATTAGGGCATGTGAATCTAAATCTTTAACACCAGAGTGAAAGACAGTCGATTCGACTCCTGGCCGATTGCTCAAGCACATACAAACAACACATAGTAAACTGATGCGATGAATCCAAAAGAACCACCTTATCATAACACCAATCACAAAAGTATCAGAACTGAAACACATACTAATAACTTAATGGATCAAGGAATAGAGGATAAAAACACAAATATACATCCATATCTTCTCCGTGGAGAAGAAAATAATGAAATAAAAGCGCAGTCAAGGAATAAAGAAAATGCAGGTAGGAGATACAAGAGCGTAGGCAAGGTTTTTAGTCTAGGGCTCATTCTGGCCACGTGCAAATAGACAGTAACTCAGAAATAAAGGATATTGTGGATAGCAAGGCTTCTTACTGAATGAATCAAGCGATAAGGGGATTACAATTACCATAGAAATACATGTGCAAGGAAATATCATGGCAATGAAATCTTCATCTAAGTATAGTAAATTAAACAAGTGTAAATTAAATTCATTGCAAGTAACAACTTTAACAGGCGTAACTTATCCAAATGAGAATGCTTTGAATTCGTTGTCTCACATGCACTCTATCCAGCTCCCTCTTTCCAATAGATGTGGCCTCACCGGTACCTCCTAGCCAATGCTAGGGGTACTCTTCTTCCCCATGAACCCCCCAAACCACAAAGGGGCCACACACACAATACCAAAGAATGCTAACACCTAGCTCACCTCGCAACGTCAAGCTACCATTTGTTACTCGAGCTGAGTATCCCAACTCCCACAAGAGAAAGTTCAGTCAAGATAAAATTCAGCAGTGTAATGTTACACAAACCAGGTGTGATCCACACTCCTCCTCTGCCATGATTTATATAGATTTTTCTTATTCATTAGTCTCCCCAAAACCTCATTAGATTCCCTTTTTATTTAATTAATTTTTAAAAACCTCTCTCGTACACATGTTGCCCGATCCCCTAGTTGCACCATAAAATCAATTTATTAATTAATTAAATATTCCTATTTCTCTCACCCACCAAAATCATTCCTAAAAACGCTCCTTGGTGTCCCAATATTCCCTTATAATTCTTAAATGACTTATGCCTTACTTAATTTCTAGTTGAGTTCATAAATAGAAAGTTCTAAGGGATAGATTCCTTACTAAGTTAGACATTCAACTTTTTCTTTAAGTTTCCTTTTCTTTTAAGTTTCCCCCTTTTTCATTTTTAACAAAAATCAAATTAACAAGTGTATATAAAAACAACCATTTACCCTTTTAATGATTTAATCCTACATTATAATTTTTTTTACTTTAATAATTAAAGTTTGAATTTCTTACCCCCCTTCTTGTTACAAGTTTATTTAGTTTTTCTTTATCCACAAGTTCTACTTAGACCTAGGTTTTAATTTTACTAGGCTGGGTGACATTTTGTTTTTAAGGGAAAATTTGTTTTTAAACTTTACTTATCACATCATTCATTTTAAGGCCGACTAGGACCTAAGGAGGCATAGTTTTATAGGCACTAGGTTTATTCACTTACCAGTAAAAATAGGGATGTGCAATTTAGTATGTACTACGTACTCCAAGGGTGCCACTCTCCTATTGAATAAATTTGGTAGACATCAAACCCCTGGAGTCAATATTTTGTTAGGTCATCTTGTGGGAGACTAAGGACCTGTAAGGAATAAGGACCTTGCCTTATTACACGGCCCTTAGAATCATCGTGAGAGACTATCACGGTCTTCCCTCACAACATCGTGGGTTTCTTGAACTAGGTAATTGTTAACCTACAGTTTGAGCCACGATGGGAGTGCTAGTAGATTGTGGCAGGGCTACTGCCACATCTCTCCCTCAATGTCTCTGGTTGTTGTGCATGACCCTTCTACTCCAAAGGTGAGTCTAGTCGGCAAGTTGTCGTCAGCCTGCATCCATCAATGAATCATGTCAGAAATAATAATCAATCATCATAACATCTAATCATATGTACATATGTCACATCAACAACATCCAAACCCTAAAAGTCCACTCCTTGAATCGATACAGATTCCAAGGGGTTTCATCGATTCCTTTGGATCCTTAATGTCCAGAGTCCTACACACTTCGGAGAACCCAGTCAATAGCACTTGTTTATGTAAATACAAAAAATAACATATCATCCAATCCACAATATCTCATAATAATAATCAAAATAACCAATAGTATAATGACCCAGATCACTTGCATGCAAGTGTCCTCAAAGAATAAGTTCGCGCAATGCACGCATGAGTGGGATGTTACATACACCCCCTCTTGTTTTAAACATCGTCCTGAAGTTTCATAGTATGGAAGTGAAGAAATAATGTGTATGAGAATATTATAGGTCTATATATAAAAAAAAAATGAAAATTGTTGACGCATATCATATGTGTCCTCCTAGGTCACCGAGTGCGAACTATAGTTGTTCCACTAGACCTTGACTTGATCTACTATTTGACATTGTAGTTGTCAAATGAGATGGTCCAGGATGTGTATTGGCTCCCCCATGAGTGCACCCTCATATGATACATGCGAGGAACTCATTTCAATAACGTGTGTAGGATCACTAACATAATGTCTCAAAACAGAAACGTGAAAAACGTCGTTCATACGCCTCAAAGAATCAACCAAGGCTAGTTGATAGGCCATGTTCCCCTTATTTTCCACAATATCGAAAGGTCCCACAAACCTAGGAGATATTTTAGAACCCTTTATAAACTTGATCGAACTCTTATGCGGTTTCACCCACAAAAAGACTTGATCACCAACTTCATAACTACAAACGACATGATGTGCATCGACATAAATCTTATGTCGATCCTACGCTTCCTTGATCCTTTGTATTATTATTTGGATTTGATATTCCATTTAGTGGATCACTTCCGGTCCCACCATGACCCTATCCTCAAGCCGATCCCAACTCAAAGGCATCCAACGCAGTCCCCCGTAAAGAAACTTGAAAGGTGCCATCTTAATGGTTCTTTG
>JASDQU010735432.1:198580-209211 GCA_032191745.1 Picea mariana
TAATTAATTAAATGAATTTCTGGTACAACTAGCGGATCGGGTCACAAGTGTACTGGGGAGAATATTTCCTAATAAAATTTAATAAAAAGAGTTTAATGTGAAAATGGGCAAGGTTTCACTAAGAAAACTCTATAAAAGTAATGGCAGAGAAGAGGAATGGATGACGACTAGTATGTGTAAGGTTATGCTGTCGAATTTTTCTTGATTGATTTTCCTTGTGGGAGTTGGGATACCCAACTCAAATAGAGAGTGGTAGATCAACCTTGTGAGTCAAGTTGGGATATAGATTATTCTATGGTTTGTGTGCATGGACCCTTTGCGGCTCGGGGGGTTAAGGGGGAAGAAAAGTACCCCTAACGTTGGCAGGGAGGTACCAGTGAGGTATTCATGGTTAGCAAGAAGGAGACAAGAGGGAGCATAAGCGTGGGATATCGATATCAGATTCTTCGCCTCGGTTACAGTAATCCTAAACTGTATTGATTTCATTAAGTTTAAAATTAAATGTATTGGATTCTATTGAATATGCATTCTGTAATTTTATTCAAAGATTTAAATTTTTCGTGACTTAATTTAATCATGTAGATGCAGTGAATATGTCATGTCTTTGTTTTCCATGGGAAAATCTCCTAGCCTTGTTTTTCTTCATGGCTTATTGTTTAGTTTTTTTTTTTCTCTCCTTGGAAAAACCCTCGAACTGAATTTTAAATGGATTGGTCAATGCCTAAGCTATTTCGTCTTCTCCCTGGAAACCCAATATATGAATTTTATTTGGATTTGTCTACGTTGTTTTCCTTCATTACACCACAACTTGTCTACCTTTATCTCTGTGTTTTCCTTGAGAAGTTGGTTGGCTTGTTGCATTCTCCCAGTGTCCTCTCGTCTCAATTTTTCTGCTTGTTTTACTTTGGACCTTTGCGTTGAGGATCCAAAGGATTTTCCCCTTCTTCTGCTTTCCCATCGTTTTGTCTTTCACTCATGCCCTTGTTGTTAGGAGGATGTAAGGCATGTACTTACATAGCCTTATAAAACTAAATATAAATACATGAACTATTTCTAACCTACTTCTTTAATTTTTGTTCCAGCATAATAATTGACAGTTTAGCAACATACTAACAACATACTAACAACAGTAAAATAATTAACAATAGTATAATCATTAACAACACTATAATAAGTAACAACAATAAGAAAATGCATAAGGTATTTACCTCAACCCGATGCTCAAACTGAAGTTGATGATGTTATTGATGATGTTGATCCTACCCAAACTAAGTATTAACCTCCCAGCCAACTAGGAACAACCTCCCTGGCTCCCTATCTCCAGGAATCCTTATGGTTTCCTGGCCCTCGAGCCCAAAACTCCCAGGAACAACTGTGCCCCTGTGAGAGTCCTCAAGAAAAACCGTTCCAGTAAAACTGTTGTTTCCTACCCTCTTCCTTCTTCCTCTCCAAATTTTCTTACCTTCCCATAAACCAAAATATCCAAAAACCAAATATCCCTCTCCCCGAGTTCTCCCATTTCCCTTATCTTCCTCCCTTGAATTGATTTCTCCAACCGCCTTACCTCCCAATAATTCCTCAACCACCCTATCTCTCCCATTAATTACTTCATCTACCAATGTTAATAATATTATAATAAAGTCTCCATAAATTCATTTTAATAATTAATTAAATTAATATTAATTATTCATGATAATTATATAGTTAATTAGGGTTGTTACATACACCCACCCTTCAAGAAAGTTCATCCCGAAGTTAGAGTAATTTACAATACAAGGGTAATGACACATGGTTCATACACCCACATCAAATGAAAAAAATTATCAGTAAGCAAAAACAAAAAACTTATACATACTAGTGTACATGTGCAAGAAATGCATGTGTAGCTAGCACATACAAGGCTCGCGCATGTACTAATGACAATAATTATCACACCTATTGTAATTCTTGTATGTGTCCAATCTAATCAACAAGACCATTCATTTCATAAAAGATAATAAACCAATTAAAATGTTTGCAAAATCCATTAATTACAATAATTTAGCACAACAACGTTCATTTAGACAAGTGTAGTTCAGTTAAGCAATTATGAATATACATATATACATATTTTCTTTTCAAAAGGGGAAAACAATAAATTCCACTATAAGGCAAAATCCCCATACACTCTCAACTATTTCTATTCATCCTTCCTCCCTAACTTACTTACATCTCCCATCCCTATCCTTCCTCTGCTGTACTATCTTGGAGCGTCAACTATATTGACCTAACTCCAAATAGAACCCGTAAGTAGAAGTGTCACTCTCTTGACCAAGATTCCCCAGTAGGAAACTGAAAGTCATCGTCATACATCTAGGGGAGCGTGAGATAAAACCATCATCCCATGACTTTAGGTTTCATAGGATACATGGTGGGAAATGCCTCCACCCCTCCTAATTGTTGGAGAATTTATATTTTCGGCACATTAGTTCAATGGGAGTAACACTAGTTCGGTGGGAGTTAACTGAATAGTTCTATTTTAGACTTTCTAATCTTAGACAATCACTATTATGCATGCACTCCTAATTATAGAATGTCATTTCCTATATGAGTGAAGATCACTCACTCATTGATAAGATAATAATATGCATTGATTCTTATTCTTCATTGTATATCTCTCTTCCTTTTCTTGATAAGCTTTGTTTGTGTATGCTTTAGCTAGATCTCTTGTGCAGGTTTCCATGAAACACTGACATGGTATCAGAGCCACGTTGCTTGGAGCAAGCCAAACAATCCAAAGAATAAGGAAAATCAGAGTTTGGACGAGCTAAATCCGTGGTTCTACATTTCAACAGTGAATTCTCCAAAAATATTAAGTTTTTGAGAAAACAGCTCGCCTAACAAGTAAATCGACCAATTCTACAAGTGGGGTTTCAACCGTTTGACGAGATTCCTCACCATTTTTTTAGAAAGTAAGTTGGAAGATAGCCTACTGAAACTGATACGAATCTGTGGTTGTGCCTTTCTACAGTGATTTCTCCCAAAAATACTAATTTTTTGAGGAAACAACTTGCATGAGAAGTAAATTGACCCTTTCTGCAAGTGGGTTTTCAATCATTTGGTGAGATTCATCACCGTTTTCTCATAAAGTAAGTTTGAAGATCGTCTCCTGAAACTGATACGAATTTTTCTCTTAAAGTGCCCTTTCTACTGTGATTTCTTAATTTTTCACTTGCAGATTGAGAGTAAATTTTTAGTGCCTCTTAGAAACAGTGGGAGATATGGATAGGAGAACTATTATATAGTCAAAATTGGTGGTAATCCTCACACCATACAATTATTTTGATTGGAATCCCAAGGCATAATCCCAAATCAGAAGGAAAGGACTGTATAATTTAGCAATGGCGACAGAAACATAACCTACATCAGCGATTGAGAAGATGAGATGGGTGAACCGTAAGGATGAGGACATAAGACAACTTCTCGATTTAATCTCCATTGATCTATGGTTTCATGTTGCCACATGAAAGACTCCAAACGATATATGGACCACCTTGGAAGGACTCTTTGGAAAGCAGGATGAGATGTGAGGTCATATGCTTGAGGTAGAGTTGAATACCTTAGACCCTAAGAGTTTTGATAATATACAGGATTTCTTTACTAAATTTAAATCTTTGATTTTGAGCTTAGGTGAATATGGTATTGACAAGTCTACATAAGAGAAACAACTTATTCTAACAATCTTGTCCAAGCTAGGACCATAATATGTTGTATATGTCTCCAATTTTCATTCTAGAAAATGTCTTTTTCGAACAACTTGGAAAATTCCTACGTTGGCTCAGTTCATTGAGTGTCTTACACAAGAGCAGACGAAACTCATACAGATGGGCCTCATGAAATATCCCAAAGCACATGCACTCACCATGCATGATGGAAAAGGGTTATCCAAACAGAGCGGGAAGGAGGGATATTCCAAACCCTTTAATGATTCTTCAGGTTCCAAAGACTCTTCAGATTCCAAGAAAAATAAGAAGGTAAAGTAGTGCACTTACTTCAATAAACTGAATCATGAATAATTGACATGCATGAAGAAACACATCGATCTTATGGAACAGGAACTTCAATAGAAGAACCTTGGAAACGTCATTCCAGAGGGAGTCAAGAAGAAGAAGGAAGAATATCCTACTCCTAAGAAAGGTAATCATCATGCTCTGGTTGCAATTAATTCCTCATCTGATTCATGGATTATATATTATGTTGCATCCCATCATATGGAAGCGAAAAGGAAGTTTTATCTTCCTTGAGTCCATGCTCAGGACCCCCTATTCTCATCGGGGATGATACTCCATTAGCGATAGCAGGAGAAGGGAGAGTGGAACTCCATAATGATAGTTTTGAGAATGTTCTACATGTTCCAAATCTCTCTATGAATCTACTCTCAGTTTATCAGATCACTCAAAAAGGTAAAAAGGTTGAATTTACATCAGATTCAGTTTCAATAATTGACATGCATGACAATTCCATTATTGCAATTGATGAGGTGGATCACAAGTCAAGGTTGTATAAATTCACCAAGTTTTCTGTCAATGACTCATATTTTCTACTTACACATAAGGAGAGTACTTTGCATGCACCTCCAGTGAAACATGCATACACTCTTGTTCTTCCATCAGTTTCATACATCAGATATGATTCTATACACTCGGATTATGTACATGGAAATAAGAAGGTAGTGCATCCATATAAGAAGCCAACGCCAAAGATTCAATAGATGCCTAAGAAGGAATAGAACACTCTTCGGCCAACAACAAACCTTGCAGGGAATGCATTGGATTCGAAGAGGACTCGATCTCATCATGAGGATCCTTCTCATGTATTTTCATATTCAAAACCTATGATGCCCATGCATTTCTATATAGTTCAATTTACTGATCCACAAAACTACAATAGGGTTGTGGGAAATACATTATGGCAAGCAAGCATGCAGAAGGAGTATGAATCAGTCCCACAGAACCAGACTTGGAATCTGGTTCCATTTCCACCATAAAGGAATATTTCCAAGTGCAATTTTCCAAAGGAATTCATCAGATCCATAAATATTTCTACATCTTCACAAATATTTTCAGTGAGCATAAATTTCTGAGTTTGCGGGATCGTCTTACAGTGAAGAACACAGTTTCCTAGAAGCTGTGATTTTATTCTTTTGATACATTATCTTTTGAGGGGGGGTTGTGTTCACACGTGGTTTTCCCTCTTTCCTCACTTGTATTCAGTGTTCATTAATTGCATTGTACATGAGTACCTAAAATGGTCTAGCCGTCAGGACTCATGTTTTACTCCATAGTGATGTTCAGGGGGGGTGTTGGAGAAATTTATATTTTCGGCACACTAGTTCAGTGGGAGTTAACTGACTAGTTCTATTTTAGACTTTCTAATTTTAGACCATCACTATTATTTATGCATTCCTAATTATAGAATTTCATTGCCTATATCAGTGAAGATCACTCAGTCATTGATAAGATAATAATATGCATTGATTCTCATTCTTCATTGTATCTATCTCTTTCTTTTCTTGATAATATTTGTTTGTGTATGCTTTAGCTATACCTCCTATGTTGGTTTCCATGAAACACTGACACTAATAGGACTAGGATCCACACCCTACCATGGAATACACAATGGCACTGTGTTGTTAGGATTTTTGTCATCGTATATTTAGTTTTAGGCAGTCTCACCACATGAACAACCTGCATTGGTCTATATATCATAGAAATGCATTCGAACCAACATAATTTCACATACAAATATTCATACCATATTGTTTATTGGTCCGTGTTCATGAAATCCACTTTTATTACTATTATCCTTTGGCTGTTTCATAGCCCATTGACCTGCAGATTATTCTATAACACAAAATCATACATATCTATGTATCATGTAAATGCATTCAACCATAATCTCAATTCGTTATCCATGTACCAACAACTTTAAATGTCAAAAATTTCAAGTTAGAAATAGATCACATAATCACCCCATAATTCAATTAACGTTAACCATTCAGAGAATTGACATTCACATAATAGATTGCATCATATCCATCATAATTCAAATAAAGTTAAACATTGATAGAATTGTCATTCACATAATCGATTGCATCATATCCATAATCATTCAAATAACTTTAAGCATTCATAGAATTGTCATTCACATAATAGATTGCGTCATCTCCATAATCATTCAAATAACGTTAAACATTCATAGAATTTATATTCACATAGGTTCATACACCTTAAAAGTTCAAGTGTATCATTAATAGTTTCATAGTGAATAGAAAATAAAGGTGATTAGGCCTTAGGTAATTCTAGTTGCCTAAGTCAAAAGGTGGCATTACATACACCCAACCTTCGAGAAACATATTCTTGAGGTGGTAAAAAAATGTGAGGGATGATCTCATTGTAACCTCTCAGCATCCTCCCAAGTAGAAGAATGTGGTCTATACTTGTCCCACTGGACCTTAACTTGCTCTACCAGACGGTTCCTAAGCTGTCAGACTCTACGATCCAATATGCGTAACGGTTCTACCGTGAGGGTTCCCGCATCTGGTACCTTCAATTCCTTCCAATTCAGTTTATGAGATTCGTCAGCAACATAATGACGTAGAATAGATACATGAAAAACATTATGAGTTTTATGCAAGTGGGCTGGCAGTATGAGATGATAGGCAACAGGTCCAATTCTCTCTTGGATTTTGAATGGTCCTCTAAATCGAGGTGACAACTTTGTCCCCTTCCTGAACCGAATGGTACTCTTATTAGGCCTTATATGAATGAAAAATTGATATCCCACTTTATAACTTCGGTCAGTCCTATGAGCACCACCATAACTTTTTTGTCTATCATGTGCTTCCTTTAGTCTCTTCCTAATCTGAGTCACATGTTCCTCCATCTCTTGAATCAATTCTGGCCCAACTGTTGTTAAAATAATGAAACTACAAAGTGTATTCTTATTATTATTATTTTATATATTATTCATTGGATCAATCCCCATTGTAGATTGATCATGTTGTCTATTGTAAAAGGACCAAATCCCCTTTTGCGGATTGTTCATAATGTAATTGTAAAAAGAAAAAGAAGAAGTCGGCCCCAGAATATATCAAGAGGCCCCGAAATATAATAAAGGTGGTTATAACCACCTAGTTCGAGAAGTCGGACTTGCTAATGAAAAGACACTTTACACGTGCCAGTCTTGTATAAATAAGAAGGCTAGCGCCTCACTTAGACACACACCTCACTTGCTCATTTTGAGAGACAAGTTTCAGAACTGCAGTTGGAGAAGAGAGAGAGAGAGAGTGGCACATCTTTGGGAGATGATCTTCTGTATTAGCTTGAGTTATCTCTTGGAATTGTATTGGCTATCTATAATAAGGAAGTTTTGTTGGGTTTTCTTCTCCTAGAGGGTTTCCTAGGATAAATTTTGTGTCTCTTGTGATTGTGTATTTCTCAGTGATATTGTCTTATGTTGTTGTTATCTATTGAAATGCAAAGAACTATAATAATGGCTTAAACATGAACATGGTATCAGAGCCAAGATGAAGAGAGAATATTTCACAAGAGAAAAGTGAAAAACGTCACTATTGTCGTACATGCAAATTAGGGATTTTTATTGGAGAGGTATTTCAGCCCTAAAAGCATCTAGAAAAGTGCACCCTCCCCCAAGGATCATTTTGGCACCTTCAGTGCACCTTTTCAATGGCTAGATCTCCAGGAAAGTGAAACCCTAGTTTCACAAAGTACTAGAAAACCAGAATACCAAAAGTACCAGAAGTACCGAAGTACCAGAAGTACCGGAGTACCAGAACTACTAGAAAACCAAAAGCACCAGTCCAAAAATCTGCAGATCAATTTTGAGGGGGTAAAAGTTGGATTTTCAGAAATCTGACTGCACCAGCTTACTCGCCTCAGCTCAGCGCATCTATCCCCTAGATCAGAATTTCAAATTTTGAAGTTTGAAAAATTAGGGTTTCTTCATAAAACCCTAAGTTGCAGTTGTAGTTGCAGTATCAGAACCAGTTGCAGTATCAATTGCAGTTGCAGTCACCCTTGAAATTTTCAAGAGTTGGTAAAGATTACCACTGCTGCCAGATGGAGCCACTACCTACAAATGTTATTGGAGGTATTTACTCACATATGTTTAAATGGTTAAAATTTAAAGAGTATTTATAGGAGAAGGGATCTCTTTCCATAGATACAGAAGGATCTCAAGATCTAACACATTCAGAGGAATGATACAACCCAGGCGTGATTATTCTGATATGCATCCATTTGTTATATTGATCAATGTTGAATCATTCTAATCTTTTCTGAGTCAAGGTATTAGATGGATTAAAAGTTGAGATCATAGATCTTATCCTCTAACCCAACCTTCTGTCAAGATAATGTATTGTATTAGTACAGAAGATAGGTTGAAGAAAGCACTTGTCATCTTGAGTGAAGAAGACTTAGAAGAAAAGCAAGAACTCATTCATGAAGACAAGGCTCCAGGTTTGATTAATCAAGTTAATAAGATTCAAAGGTACACATGACAAGTTGAAGACTATAGTTGAGATAGAAGTCTTTGTAAAGTATCATACTTGATATCATGTGAGCATATAGAGGTAAATGCTTAACGTAATCATTTGTCTGACACAAATAACACCTCCTCTAGGAAGAATCTCGTGTGTTAGCTCCAGATTTCCATGGAGGAATGTTTGATCACAACACTATGAGAGTGTTGACCTCATTTTCGTATTATATTCTTTACCTTTAATCTTTGCTTCAGACAAATTACAAGTGATATCTCTAAAGGAGCTACTGTGATGATTGTTCGTGCTCTTTCTTTATATTATCAAAAGGATATTATTCTTGATTGTTGTTTTGTTGACCTTGCTCCATGTCACAGGTAATAACCTTGAGGAAGCTATAGTGAAGGTTGTAGAAGGCAATGTGATAAAGGAGAGACCATAAATGAAGCAATCATCATTGGAGAAGAAGAAAGTGGCTTGTATAAGCTAAAGGGTCACTCAGAAGCTTCCATGACCCATGCTATTGAGAATCCATGTGGACTCTGGCATAGAATACTAGCTCACATTAACTACAAGGTGATACCATACATATGCAAAGTGGTCACAGGTTTACCAAAACTCAAGGTTGACCATGAAGACATATGCAATGGATGTACACAAGGGAAGAACATCAAGAACCCTTTTCCAAAAAGAGACAACAAAGCAGAAGGAGTCCTAGAACTCATTCATTCAGATGTGTGTGGACCAATGACATCGTCCTCCATTAGTGGGTATGTATATTATGTATCATTTATTGATGATTATTCTCGTAAGACCTGGTTGTATCTCTTGAAATCTAAAGATGAAGTGTTCAGCAAATTCAAGAAATTCAAAGCCTTGATAGAGAATCTTTCTAAAAGAAAGATCAAGATACTCTGGTCATATAATGGAGGAGAATACACCTCAAAATGTTCGTGAACTTCTGTAAAGATGTTGGGATCAAGAGGGAACTCACTACTCCCTATAATCCTCAACAAAACGGTGTGGCTGAAAGAAAGAATAGAACGATAATGGAAGCCGTGAAGACCATGATCCATGATCAAGATCTTCCTATGTGATTATGGGCAGAAGTAGAAATGAAGGCTGTATATGTTAAAAATTGATTGTTCCATAGTGCACTTGGGTTCACGACCCTGGAAGAGATGTTCACCGAAAAGAAGCCAGAGGTAAGCCATCTCAAAATATTTGGCTGCCCAGTATTTATACATATACCGAAACAGAAAAGAAACAAGATGGAACCCTCAAGAAAGAAGGGAATATTTGTGAGATACTGTGAGGTCTCCAAGGCCTTCAGGATCTATATACCAGGTCACCACCACATTGAGATCAACAGGGATGTGACCTTTGATGAAGATGCAATGTTCAATAAATTGAGAAAATGCCATCTTGAAGAGGTATATGAAGAGGAACCCATAATCCACAGAGTTGCAAAATCAATGAGGGAGGTTCCTAGAGCTGTTGAACCAGTGAGGGAAGTCGTAAATTCCCCTGATGAGGAAATTCTAGAAGATCATGACGTAGTCAAGTTTCAAGAACCTCCTCAGATGACAATATCCCATAAAATAAAGCCAGCTTGGGCTAGAGAGCTTATTCAAGATGGAGAGAAATATGGTGTTCCCGAAGGAACCACGATACATGTGAAGAGACCTAATCCATTCTCCAGTTATATGGATTTAATGTGTGATCTCCTAGAAAAGGAACCTACCTTCTTTGAAGAAGCCATTCAGAAGAAAGAATGGGCATATTCCATGAAAGAAGAATACCAATCCATAATAAAGAATGATGTATGGGAAATAGTTCCCAGACTGAATAGCAAGGATGTGGTATCGTCTATATGGCTCTTCAAAATAAACATGTTGTTGATGGAAGTATTGAGAAGTATACAACACGATTTGTAGCTCGTGGCTTTTCTCAAAAAGAAGGCATTGACTATGAAGAGACATTTGCTCCTATAGCCAGATACACTTCAATCAAGACCATCATAGCCCTTGCAGATGAGATGAAGTGGAAGTTGCACCAAATGGACGTAAAGACAACTTTCCTAAATGGTGTC
>JASDQU010735432.1:229647-246740 GCA_032191745.1 Picea mariana
ATATTAACAAGACACAAGAGACAATAAATAAAATATGTGAAAATTCCATTGCATATATATAATGAAAATAATAATACAATGTTAAATTGACACTTAAGGTGGGGTGACCTATCATTGATAATATCTCCAATTACACTGGGAAAAACATTTCATAGTCTCCAATCTCTTTAAATATCGTTTCCCTTGTAAAATCCCTAACTACTTTGTAGATTCTAACCTTGTACAATAAATTAATGGAAATGGATTCTTAATAAAAACATAAAATATACAATGGTACATGACACACACATTACATAGATATTTTAGCCCGGAAAACCAAACTTGGAAAACCAACAAACTATTTAGAGTTGTACCTCTAATATTTTATTCATCATCTTCTTAATTATTATATATATATATATATATATATATATATATATATAGGATCCCACAACATATGAACCACTAATCCATTGACCCATATTAGTTAACAACTCTAATTCCTTAACTGGAATTAGAAAAGGATCAGCGAAAACCATGTGCCAAAAAACCACTAAAAGAGGACAAAAAAACCCATCCCCTACCACCCTTGCTCCCATATTAGTGTACAGTACATGGGATCAATTTTGCAAATAATATAACACATACCCAACAATTTCCCTATTGTTGTTTTATTTTCATACAAAGAGTTATAGGATTACATTGTTAACAATCGAGGGTAGAAATGCCCATAGATCCTCTACACCAAGATAACTTCTCAGCGCTCACATATTCTTTTAATGAAACTGCAACATTCTCCAAAGTGTCCACCTTTATCAAAAACACCATCTTGTCATTGACCATGTCTCTCATAAAGTGATATTGAACATCAATATGACCTCTCTTTGAATCATAAGCTAGGTTGTTCGATAGGAATATTTCATTTTGAATTTCACTATCTATCCATACATCTTGTTGTACCAACCCAATACCTAAACACAATATTTGTAACCATATTTCTTCCTTTCTAGCATGAGTTCCTACCATGTATTCATTTTATGTAGTTGAGAGTGCCACTACAACCTCTCTTTTCCCATCCAACTTATTTCTCCTCCAAATAGGTTAAACAAATACCCACTTGTAGATATTCTTTGCTCTAGGTCTCTAGCCCATTATGCATCAATAAACCCATGTATATCCAACACTGTGTCCAATATTGATCTTACTTGGTAGAAAAATACATAACCAGTAGTGCCACACAAATACCTAGAAACCATCTTTACTATTTTCCAATGCTCATTCTCTAGTTTTGACATATACCTACTCAAAACTCCCACTACATGTGCAATTTTCGGTCTAGTATAGACCATTGCATACATCAAATTTCCAACCACGCTAGAATACATAACACAATACATGTCCTCTTCCTCTTCATGTGTCTTGGGACACTAATCCATAGATAACTTTACAGCTATAGGAATAAGAACCCTCAATGATTTACATTCTTGCATATTAAACCTCGGCAATATTGTCTCAACATATTTCTTTTAATTTAAGTAGAGTTTCTTTTTTTCTTAATTTCCTTTAATTTCCATTCCCAAAATGAAAATTGCAGAACGAATATCTTTCATGTCAAATTAATAGGACAAATGATTTTTCACATCATCTCTTTGTTGTTTCCTATCGTCCACATACAAGACCAAATAAATAAGATGATCACCAATAAATTTTAAATACACACAATGATTAGCTTTACTCCTTGTGAATCCAAGTACCAACATATAAGTATAAAGTTTTTATACCACGTCCTTGGTGATTGTTTTAACCCATAAAGGGAAGTTTCTGGCTTGCATACCAACTCTTTATTTCCCTTCACCTCAAATCCTTCTAGTTACTTCATGTAGATTTCTTCTTCGATATCCCGATGTAGGAATGTTGTCTTCACATCCATTTGTTCTAAGTCAAAATAAAAGGTAACAACAATAGATAAACGAAATCTAATAGAATTTATCTTGGCAACATGAGAAAATATTTCACCAAAGTCAATTCCCTCTACCTAGAAATAACCTTTTGCTACTAGTTGAGCTTTGTATTTCTCCACTTTATCTTATACATTCAACTTCCTCTTAAACATTGATTTTATGTCAATTGGATTTCTTCCAGTCGACAAATACACTAGATCCCAAGCCTCATTGTTTTCTAAGGATATTATTTCTTCAACCATGACCTTTTTCTAGAGTTTTCCATCCTATCAATCCAGTGGTTCCCTAAATGTTCTAGGGTCATCATCAGTAGTAGAAAAAAAAAACTTGAATATAAATCAAGTGGAGCATACCTTTCCATTTTCCTTCTTTCCTAAACTAATATCCTCAATACTAGATTATGAGGATATTCTTCTTCTTATTCCTATGATTATGTAGAGTCTGATCCATTATCCTTCAACTCAAACTCTATTTTATTTGGTTCTTCCTTCCTTGTCCGAACTTCCTGTTTGACAACATTTTTTTTTTCTCTAAATACAACATCTCAACTATATAATACCCTCTTATTTTTTGGGTTCCAAATATTATAACATTTAATACCATATTTATACCAAATAAAGGTACATTTTTCATCCTTTTTATCTAGATTACTCTTGTTTTTCTTTGGAACATGAACATACGAATCGTATCCAAATACCATGAGATGTGTGCAAGAGAGTTTCTTACCAGTCCATACCTCATGTGGAGTATTTTCATCTAGTATTGATGAGAGTGAATGATTGACCATGTAACATGTCTTACCCACTGTCTCTTCTGATAATTCTTGTCCTAACCAGCAACACTAAGCTTGCACCTTTCTTTTTTCATCAACGTGACATTCATCCTTTCTGCAAATCCATTCTATTGAGGTGTACATAGAGTATTATTTTTCCTTTATATACCACACTCCTTACAAAATCATTTTAATTCATTTTCATAAAATTATTCACCATTATCCATCCTTAACACCTTAATTCTCTTCTCTGTCTAATTATCCAGATGAGCCTTAAACTCTTTTAATTTCTCAAAGAGTTCATATTTATTCTTGAGGAAATAAATCCATGTATTCCTAGTGAAGTCATTTATAAATGAGACATAATAGAGATATTTTCCCAATGATCGAACCGACACATGTCCAAACACATCATTTTTCACCAATTGTAAAATTTTATCTTCCCTCATTGCGTCGAAGATGAATCTTACCCAATTCTTCTTCCCATATACGCAATGTTGATAGAAATAAAAATCTAGATATATGTTAGATATACCTTCAACCATACCTTTAGTTTGTAGTACACAAAGGCTTTTTTCTTTGATATGTCCCAGTCTTTGATGCCACAACATAGTCTTTTCTCTAAAGGCTATAGGAGTTTTTTCTTCTTCAAATCCAATATTAGGAGCAATGGAACTATTGTAGTCACCACTAATAGTGCTTCATATCATCTTATATATGGTTCCAAAATGAAATCCTTCAACAACACCATTTCCCATCAAACCATCATGTACGTTTATCTTTCAGACATTTTTCTTACCTTTGCATCATCCATTTCACTTAAGAAAATAAAATTTATATCCAATCCCGGGATGTGTAGAACACCAAGGAGTGATCTAATCCTTCCATGCATGATATTCAACTTAACTTTTCCTCATCCTATGTCAAGTCATCTCCTAGGAAAACTTCACCTCCATCATATCTTTCACATTCACAAAACCACTTCTTGCGGGGAGTCATATGAAAGGATGCACCTGAATCAACCAACCATGCCTCATGATATGCATGTCTTCTTGAAGAATCCATGTACACATTCCCTATTTTCACAAAGGTTTTTTCTTCTGTATAAGGAGCGTATTTAGATCCCTTCCCTCTCTCAAAACTTTTTTATCTACATTGTTTCTTGTAGTCCCTTTCTTTTCCACATATCCAACATACCTTTACAAATTTTTCGAGATACAAAGTAAGTCATATCTGCTCTAGTT
Organism: Picea mariana; assembly: GCA_032191745.1. Classification (NCBI taxonomy): domain Eukaryota; kingdom Viridiplantae; phylum Streptophyta; class Pinopsida; order Pinales; family Pinaceae; genus Picea; species Picea mariana. The sequence goes on from JASDQU010735432.1 coordinate 233,604, forward strand.
TTCCATAATTTTCCACCTCATTGCCTCTAAAAACAAGGATAATACCACATCATAGAAAGTTAAAGTAGTTGAATTACCACCAATATATACAACTTGACTATCCCATGAGTTTGGTAAAGAGAAAAATAGGCAGATACACTTATCTTCATCAAAACTATTAATATTAATAGGTAATTGTTGACTTACCAAAGTATTGAAGGCGTTCATATTCTCTGTCACCGAGTCTCCATATTTCATCCTCAGATTACACAACTTCTTCCGTAGGAGTAATTTGTTTACTAGGCACTTTGATTGATACAAATCCCCTAACTTATCCCATAATGTATTGGTTGTAGATTCTCATGACACATTCAGTGGAAATAAATATGAAAGACACAACTAGATTGTTCTCTTCGCCTTCTGATCCAACTTTTCCCAATATTTTGTTGAAATTTCTATAGGTGTAGTACTTGAATCCACAACAATCCACTCATATTTGTCAACCAACATATCTTCCATCTTGAGCTTCCACAAATCAAATATTTACCATTAAATTTCTCGATCTCTATTTTTCAACTTCTCTCCATTTCTTTTCACATGAAGAATCGATACCAAAGATCTCCCACTATGAAAAGGTTTATTATAGACCCGATCCAAACCATTATCGACAACGACATTCCCATGAAGGAAATAACATATATGATACCAAATATAGATTTTATCCTTGTACAATAAATTACTACAAATGGGTTATTAATAAAAATATAAAATATACAATGACACATGAGACAAACATTACACAAAGATTTTACCCTATAAACTAAAACTAGGAAAACCAACAACCTATTTAGAACCACACATCTAATATTTTATTCATCATCTTCTTCATTGTTTACAAGACAATATATACATAGAATCCCATGGCATCTAAACCCATAAACTATTGACATGGATTAGGAAAAAATCCTAATTCGTTAACTATAATTAGAAAACTAGTAGCAAATACCATGTGCCAAAAAAATCGCAAAAAACAAATGCAAAAAACTATACCCTACCGCCCCTTGCTCCCATAATATTGCATAGTACATGGTGTAACATCCCACTCTTACATGCACTTGATTTGACTTATTATTTGAGGACACTTGTGTGCATGTGATCCGGTTCATCATATGATTGTCGTTTTCGGTTATGGATTTTGATGATGATATTGTGGATTATGATGTCATGTTATGTTATTTATGTATAGACAAGTGCTATTGACTGGTTTATCCTAAGTGTGCAAGAATCTAGAAATATTGAGGATGTTGATGGCATCGATGAACCTCCTTGGACTCCAGATCGAGTCAAGGAGTGGACTGTATAGGGTTTGAGTATTTATGTTATTGCATATGTGACATATGACTGGGTATATTATGATGTTTCTTATGGATCGTTGACGTGTTTTATTGATGGATGGAAGATGATGATTTCTTTCTAATCAGACTCACATTAGGAGTAAAGGGGCCATGCACAAAAACTAGATATATTGAAGGAGAGGTGTGGAAAAATCCCTGCCATAGCCTACTAACACTCTCATCGTGGCTCGAACTATAGGTTAACGAATACCTAGTTCGAGACATCCAAAATGACGTGAGGGAAGAATGAGAGAGTCACTCACGAAGATTCTAATGGGCGTGCATTAAAGGTAGGGTCCTTATTCCTTAGAGTCCCTTATTCTCCCACAAGGTCACCTGATGGAGTATTGACTCTAAGGGTTGGATGTCTACCAAAATCAATCAAAAGGAGAGTGGAACCCTTGGAGCACGTAGTGCATCTTGAAGGGCACATCGTATAAATCAAACATGAATGAAGGCTAGTGGCACCCTTGGAGCACGTAGTGCATCTTGAAGGGAATGTTGTGTTTTTTAACACAGGTGAGTCAATGAACCTATGCACCTAGAAAACCATGTTTTATATTGACGTGGCCAGCCTTAAAATAAATGTGGTATGAGTAATTATTATTAATTATAAAATTTCCCAAAAACAATTGCTATGTCTAGTGAAATTAAATCCTAGGTCTAAATAGGGTATGAGGACTAACAATTAATTAATAAATTAATAAAAGGAGGTATGAAGAAAAATCGATTAAGAATTTGAAAGGGAAATAAATTATCTAAGATTAGTTGTTGTTCATGTGAAAAACTTGATAATTAAGAACTTAGACAAAAAGAGGAAATTAAATGCAAAAGGAATGTGGAACATAGAAAGGAATATTGTGTAGAGAACTTTTCTAATTAGAACTCAACTAGTATTTAAGAAAGGCATCATTCATTAAAAGAAATTGAGGGAATAAATGGAAAACAAGGAGCATTTTTAGGAACATTTTTTGGTGGATGAGGGAAATTGGCAATTTAATTTAATTAATTAAATGAATTTCTGGTACAACTAGCGGATCGGGTCACAAGTGTACTGGGGAGAATATTTCCTAATAAAATTTAATAAAAAGAGTTTAATGTGAAAATGGGCAAGGTTTCACTAAGAAAACTCTATAAAAGTAATGGCAGAGAAGAGGAATGGATGACGACTAGTATGCGTAAGGTTACGTTGTCGAATTTTTCTTGACTGATTTTCCTTGTGGGAGTTGGGATACCGAACTCAAATAGAGAGCGGTAGCTCAACCTTGTGAGGCAAGTTGGGATATAGATTATTCTATGGTTTGTGTGCATGGACCCTTTGTGGCTCAGGGGGTTAAGGGGGAAGAAAAGTACCCCTAACATTGGCAGGGAGGTAGCAGTGAGGTATTCATGGTTAGCAAGTAGGAGGCAAGAGGGAGCGTAAGCATGGGATATTGACATCAGATTCTTTGCCTCGGTTACAGTAATCCTAAACTGTATTGATTTCATTAAGTTTCAAATTAAATGTATTGGGTTCTATTGAATATGCATTCTGTAATTTTATTCAAAGATTTAAATTTTTCAGAACTTAATTTAATCATGTAGATGCAGTGAATATGTCGTGTCTTTGTTTACCATGAGAAAATCTCCTAGCCTTGTTTTTTTTCATGGCTTATTGTTTAGTTTTTTTTTTCTCTCCTTGGAAAAACCCTCGAACTAAATTTTAAATGGACTGGTCAATGCCTAAGCTATTTTGTCTTCTCCCTGGAAACCCAATATATGAATTTTATTTGGATTTGTCTACGTTGTTTTCCTTCATTACACCACAACTTGTCTACCTTTATCTCTATGTTTTCCTTAAGAAGTTGGTTGGCTTGTTGCATTTTCCCAGTGTCCTCTCGTCTCGAGTTTTCTACTTGTTTTACTTTGGACCTTTGTGTTGAGGATCCAAAGGCTTTTCCCCTTCTTCTGCTTTCCCAACGTTTTGTCTTTCACTCATGCCCTTGTTGTTAGGAGGATGTAAGGCATGTACTTACATAGCCTTATAAAACTAAATATAAATACATGAACTATTTCTAACCTACTTCTTTAATTTTTGTTCCAGCATAATAATTGACAGTTTAGCAGCATACTAACAACATACTAACAACAGTATAATCATTAACAACACTATAATGAGTAACAACAATAAGAAAATGCATAAGGTATTTACCTCAACCCGATGCTCAAACTGAAGTTGATGATGTTATTGATGATGTTGATCCTGCCCAAACAGAGTATTAACCTCCCAGCCAACTAGGAACAACCTCCTTGGCTCCCTATCTCCAGGAATCCTTACGGTTTCCTGGCCCCTGAGCCCAAAACTCCCAAGAACAACTGTGCCCCTGTGAGAGTCCTCAAGAAAAATCGTTCCAGTAAAACTGTTGTTTCCTACCCTCTTCCTTCTTCCTCTCCAAATTTTCGTACCTTCCCATAAACCAAAATATCCAAAAACCAAATATCCCTCTCCCTGAGTTCTCCCCTTTCCCTTATCTTCCTCCCTTGAATTGATTTATCCAACCGCCTTACCTCCCAATAATTCCTCAACCACCCTATCTCTCCCATTAATTACTTCATCTACCAATGTTAATAATATTATAATAAAGTCTCCATAAATTCATTTTAATAATTAATTAAATTAATATTAATTATTCATGATAATTATATAGTTAATTAGGGTTGTTACATACACCCACCCTTCAAGAAAGTTCATCCCAAAGTTAGAGTAATTTACAATACAAGGGTAATGACACATGGTTCATACACCCACATCAAATAAAAAAAATTATCCATAAGCAAAAACAAAAAACTTATACATACTAGTGTACATGTGCAAGAAATGCATCTGTAGCTAGCACATACAAGGCTCACGCATGTACTAATGACAATAATTATCACACCTATTGTAATTCTTGTATGCGTCCAATCTAATCAACAATACCATTCATTTCATAAAACATAATAAACCAATTAAAATGTTTGCAAAATCCCTTAATTACAATAATTTAGCACAACAACGTTCATTTAGACAAGTGTAGTTCAGTTAAGCAATTATGAATATACATATATACATATTTTCTTTTCAAAAGGGGAAAAAAATAAATTCCACTATAAGGAAAAATCCCCATACACTCTCAACTATTTCTATTCATCCTTCCTCGCTAACTTACTTACATCTCCCATCCCTATCCTTCCTCTGCTGGACTATCTTGGAGCGTCAACTATATTGACCTAACTCAAAATAGAACCCGTAAGCAGAAGTGTCACTCTCTTGACCAAGCTTCCCTAGTAGGAAACTGAAAGTCATCGTCATACATCTAGGGGAGCGTGATATAACAACGTCCTCCCATGACTCTAGGTTTCATAGGATACATGGTGGGAAATGCCTCCACCCCTCCTAATTGTTGGAGAAATTTATATTTTCGGCACATTAGTTCAATGGGAGTAACACTAGTTCGGTGGGAGTTAACTGAATAGTTCTATTTTAGACTTTCTAATCTTAGACAATTACTATTATGCATGCACTCCTAATTATAGAATGTCATTGCCTATATGAGTGAAGATCACTCACTCATTGATAAGATAATAATATGCATTGATTCTTATTCTTCATTGTATATCTCTCTTCCTTTTCTTGATAAGCTTTGTTTGTCTATGCTTTAGCTAGATCTCCTGTGCAGGTTTCCATGAAACACTGACATGGTATCAGAGCTACGCTGCTTGGAGCAAGCCAAACAATCCAAAGAATAAGGAAAATCGGAGTTTCGATGAGATAAATCCGTGGTTCTACCTTTCAACAGTGATTTCTCCAAAAATATTAAGTTTTTGAGAAAAAGGCTCGCCTGAAAAGTAAATCGACCAATTCTACAAGTGGGGTTTCAACCATTTGACGAGATTCCTCACCATTTTCTTAGAAATTAAGTTGGAAGATAGACTGCTGAAACTGATATGAATTTGTGGTTGTGCCTTTCTACAGTGATTTCTCCCAAAAATACTAAGTTTTTGAGGAAACAACTTGCGTGAGAAGTAAATTGACCCATTCTGCAAGTGGGCTTTCAATCATTTGGTGAGATTCATCACCGTTTTCTCATAAAGTAAGTTTGAAGATCGTCTCCTGAAACTGATACGAATTTTCTCTTAAAGTGCCCTTTCTACCGTGATTTCTTAATTTTTCACTTGCAGATTGAGAGTAAATTTTTAGTGGTTCTTAGAAACAGTGGGAGATATGGATAGGAGAACTATTATATAGTCAAAATTGGTGGTAATCCTCACACCATACAATTATTTTGATTGGAATCCCAAGGCATAATCCCAACTCAGAAGGAAAGGAGTGTATAATTTAGCAATGGCGATAGAAGCATAACCTACATCAGCGATTGAGAAGATGAGATGGGTGAACCGTAAGGATGAGGCCATAAGACAACTTCTCGATTTAATCTCCATTGATCTATGGTTTAATGTTGCCACATGAAAGACTCCAAACGATATATGGACCACCTTGGAAGGACTCTTTGGAAAGCAGGATGAGATGCGAGGTCATATGCTTGAGGTAGTGTTGTATACCTTAGACCCTAAAAGTTTTGATAATATACAGGATTTCTTTACTAAATTTAAATTGATTTTGAGCTTAGGTGAATATGGTATTGACAAGTCTACACAAGAGAAACAACTTATTCTAACAATCTTGTCCAAGCTAGGACCAGAATATGTTGTATATGTCTCCAATTTTCATTCTAGCAAATGTCTTTTTGGAACAAATTGGAAAATTCCTATGTTGGCTCAGTTCATTGAGTGTCTTACACAAGAGCAGAAAAAACTCATACAGATGGGCCTCATGAAATATCCCAAAGCACATGCACTCACCATGCATGATGGAAAAGGGTTATCCAAACAGAGCGGGAAGGAGGGATATTCCAAACCCTTTAATGATTCTTCAGGCTCCAAAGACTCTTCAGATTCCAAGAAAAAGAAGAAGGGAAAGTAGTGCACTTACTTCAATAAACCGAATCATGAAGAATCCACATGCATGAAGAAACACATCGATCTTATGGAATAGGCACTTCAATAGAAGAACCTTGGAAACGTCATTCCAGAGGGAGTCAAGAAGCAGAAGGAAGAATATCCTACTCCTAAGAAAGGTAATCATCATGCTCTGGTTGCAATTAATTCCTCATTTGATTCATGGATTATATATTCTGTTGCATCCCATCATATGGAAGAGAAAAGGAAGTTTTCTCTTCCTTGAGTCCATGCTCAGGACCCCCTATTCTCATCGGGGATGATACTCCATTAGCGATAGCAGGAGAAGGGAGAGTGGAACTCCATAATTATAGTTTTGAGAATGTTCTACATGTTCCAAATCTTTCTATGAATCTACTCTCAGTTTATCAGATCAGTCAAAAAGGTAAAAAGGTTGAATTTACATCAGATTCAGTTTCAGTAATTGACATGCATGAAAATTCCATTATTGCAATTGGTGAGGTGGATCACAAGTCAAGGTTGTATAAATTCACCAAGTTTTCTGGCAATGACTCATATTTTCTACTTACACATAAGGAGAGTACTTTGCATGCACCTCCAGTGAAACATGCATATACTCTTGTTCTTCCATCGGTTTCATACATCAGAGATGATTCTATACACTCAGATTATGTACATGGAAATAAGAAGGCAGTGCATCCATATAAGAAGCCAACGCCAAAGATTCAATAGATGCCCAAGAAGGAATAGAACACTCTTCGACCAACAGCAAACCTTGCAGGGAATGCATTGGATTCGAGGAGGACTCAATCTCATCATGAGGATCCTTCTCATGTATTTTCATCTTCAAAACCTGTGATGCCCATGCATTTCTATATAGTTCAATTTACTGATCCACAAAACTACAATAGGGTTGTGGGAAATCCATTATGGCAAGCAGCCATGCAGAAGGAGTATGAATCAGTCCTACAGAACCAGACTTGGAATCTGGTTCCATTTCCACCATAAAGGAATATTTCCAGGTGCAAGTTTCCAAAGGAATTCATCAGATCGATAAATATTTCTACATCTTCACAAAGATTTTCAGTGAGCATAAATTTCAGAGTTTGCGGGATCATCTTACAGTGAAGAACACAGTTTCCTAGAAGCTGTGATTTTCTTCTTTTGATACATTATCTTTTGAGGGGGGGTTGTGTTCACACATGGTTTTCCCTCTTTCCTCACTTTTATTCAGTGTTCATTAGTTGCATTGTACATGAGTACCTAAAATGGTCTAGTCATCAGGACTCATGTTTTACTCCATAGTGATGTTCAGGGGGGGTGTTGGAGAAATTTATATTTTCGGCACACTAGTTCAGTGGGAGTTAACTGACTAGTTCTATTTTAGACTTTCTAATTTTAGACCATCACTATTATGTATGCATTCCTAATTATAGAATGTCATTGCCTATATCAGTGAAGATCACTCACTCATTAATAAGATAATAATATGCATTGATTCTCATTCTTCATTGTATCTCTCTCTTCCTTTTCTTGATAATATTTGTTTGTGTATGCTTTAGCTCGACCTCCTGTGTTGGTTTCCATGAAACACTGACACTAATAGGACTAGGTTCCACACCCTACCATGGAATACACAATGGCACTGTGTTGTTGGGATTTTTGTCATCGTATATTTATTTTTAGGCAGTCTCACCACATGAACAACCTGCATTGGTCTATATATCATAGCAATGCATTCGAACCAACATAATTTCACATACAAATATTCATACCATATTGTTTATTGGTTCGTGTTCATGACATCCACTTTTATTATCATTATCCTTTAGCTGTTTCATAGCCCATTGACCTGCAGATTATTCTATAACACAAACTCATACATATCTATGTATCATGTAAATGCATTCAACCATAATCTTAATTCGTTATCCATGTACCAACAACTCTAAATGTCAAAAATTTCAAGTTAGAAATAGATCACATAATCACCCCATAATTCAATTAACGTTAACCATTCAGAGAATTGACATTCACATAATAGATTGCATCATATCCATCATAATTCAAATAAGGTTAAACATTGATAGAATTGTCATTCACATAATCGATTGCATCATATCCATAATCATTCAAATAACTTTAAACATTCATAGAATTGTCATTCACATAATAGATTGCATCATATCCATCATTCATTCAAATAACGTTAAACATTCATAGAATTTACATTCACATAGGTTCATACGCCTTAAAAGTTCAAGTGTATCATTAATAGTTTCACAATGAATAGGAAATAGAGGTGATTAGGCCTTAGGTAATTCTAGTTGTCGAAGTCAAAAGGTGGCATTACATACACCCAACCTTCGAGAAACATATTCTTGAGGTGGTAAAAAAAAGTGAGGGATGATCTCATTGTAACCTCTCAGCATCGTCCCAAGTAGAAGAATGTGGTCTATACTTGTCCCACTGGACCTTAACCTGGCCTACCAGACGGTTCCTGAGCTATCAGACTCTACGATCCAATATGCATAACGGTTCTATCGTGAGGGTTCCCGTGTCTAGTACCTTTAATTCCTTCCAATTCAGTTTATGAGATTCATCAGAAACATACTGATGTAGAATAGATACATGAAAAACATTATGAGTTTTATGCAAGTGGGGTGGCAGTATGAGATGATAGGCAACAGGTCCAATTCTCTCTTGGATTTTGAACGGTCCTCTAAATCAAGGTGACAACTTTGTCCCCTTCCTGAACCGAATGGTACTCTTATTAGGCCTGATATGAATGAAAAATTGATATCCCACTTTATAACTTCGGTCAGTCCTATGAGCACCACCATAACTTTTTTTCCTATCCTGTGCTTCCTTCAGTCTCTTCCTAATCTGAATCACATGTTCCTCCATCTCTTGAATCAATTTTGGCCCAACTGTTGTTAAAATAATGTAACTGCAAAGTGTATTCTTATTATTATTATTTTATATATTATTCATTGGATCAATCTCCATTGTAGATTGATCATGTTGGCTATTGTAAAAGGACCAAATCCCATTTTGCGGATTGTTCATAATGTAATTGTAAAAAGAAAAAGAAGAAGTTGGCCCTAGAATATATCAAGAGGCCCCGAAATATAATAAAGGTGGTTATAACCACCTAGTTCGAGAAGTCGGCCTTACCAATGAAGAGACACTTTACACGTGCCAGTCTTGTATAAATAAGAAGGCTAGCGTCTCACTTAGACACACACCTCACTTGCTCATTTTGAGAGACAAGTTTCAGAACTGTAGTTGGAGAAGAGAGAGAGAAAGAGAGTGGCACATCTTTGGGAGATGATCTTCTGTATTAGCTTGAGTTATCTCTTGGAATTGTATTGGCTATCTATAATAAGGAAGTTTTGTTGGGTTTTCTTCCCCTAGAGGGTTTCCTAGGATAAATTTTGTGTCTCTTGTGATTGTGTATTTCTCAGTGATATTGTCTTATGTTGTTGTTATCTATTGAAATGCAAAGAACTATAATAATGGCTTAAACATGAACATGGTATCAGAGCCAAGATGAAGAGAGCATATTTCACAAGAGAAAAGTGAAAAACGTCACTGTTGTCGTACATGCAAATTAGGGATTTTTATTGGAGAGGTATTTCAGCCCTAAAAGCATCTAGAAAAGTGCACCCTCCCCCAAGGATCATTTTGGCACCTTCAGCGCACCTTTTCAATGGCTATATATCTAGGAAAGTGAAACCCTAGTTTCACAAAGTACCATAAAACCAGAGTACCAGAAGTAACAGAAGTACCGAAGTACCAGAAGTACCGGAGTACCAGAAGTACTAGAAAACCAAAAGCACCAGTCCAAAAATCCGCAAATCAATTTTGAGGGGGTAAAAGTTGGATTTTCAGAAATCTGACTGCACCAGCTTACTCGCCTCAGCTCAACGCATCTATCCCCTAGATCAGAATTTCAAATTTTGAAGTTTGAAAAATTAGGGTTTCCTCATAAAACCCTAAGTTGCAGTTGTAGCTACAGTATTAGAACCAGTTGCAGTATCAATTGCAGTTGCAGTCACCCTTGAAATTTTCAAGAGTTGGTAAAGATTACCGCTGCTGCCAGATGGAGCCACTACCTACAAATGATATTGGAGGTATTTACTCACATATGTTTAAATGGTTAAAATTTAAAGAGTATTTGTAGGAGAAGGGATCTCTTTCCATAGATACAGAAGGATCTCAAGATCTAACACATTCAGAGGAATGATACAACCCAGGTGTGCTTATTCTGATATGCATCCATTTTTTATATTGATCAATGTTGCATCATTCTAATCTTTTCTGAGTCAAGGTATTAGATGGATTAAAAGTTGAGATCACAGAGCTTATCCTCTAACCCAACCTTCTGTCAAGATAATGTATTGTCTTAGTATATAAGATAGGTTGAAGAAATCACTCGTCATCTTGAGTGAAGAAGACTCAGAAGAAAAGAAAGAACTCATTCATGAGGACAAGGCTCCAGGTTTGATTAATCAAGTTAATAAGATTCAAAGGTACACATGACAAGTTGATGACTATAGTTGAGATAGAAGTCTTTGTAAAGTATCATACTTGATATCATGTGAGCATATAGAGGTAAATGCTTAACGAAATCATTTGTCTGACACAACTAACACCTCCTCTAGAAAGAATCTCATGTGTTAGCTCCAGATTGCCATGGAGGAATGTTTGATCACAACACTATGAGAGTGTTGACCTCATTTTCATATTATATTCTTTACCTTTGATCTTTGCTTCAGACAAATTACAAGTGATATCTCTAAAGGAGCTACTGTGATGATTGTTCTTGCTCTTTCTTTATATTATCAAAAGGATATTATTCTTGATTGTTGTTTTGTTGACCTTGCTCCATGTCACAGGTAATAACCTTGAGGAAGCTATAGTGAAGGTTGTATAAGGAAATGTGCTAAAGGAGAGACCATAAATGAAGCAATCATCATTGGAGAAGAAGAAGGTGGCTTGTATAAGATAAAGTGTCACTCAGAAGCTGCCATGACCCATGCTATTGAGAATCCATGTGAACTTTGGCATAGAATACTAGCTCACATTAACTACAAGGTGCTGCCATACATATGCAAAGCGGTCACAGGTTTACCAGAACTCAAGGTTGAACATGAAGGCATATGCAATGGATGTACACAAGGGAAGAACATCAAGAACCCTTTTCCGAAAAGAGACAACAAAGCAGAAGGAGTCCTAGAACTCATTCATTCAGATGTGTGTGGACCAATGACATCGTCCTCCATTAGTGGGTATGTATATTATGTATCATTTATTGATGATTATTCTCGTAAGACCTAGTTGTATCTCTTGAAATCTAAAGATGAAGTGTTCAGCAAATTCAAGGAATTCAAAGCCTTGATAGAGAATCTTTCTAAAAGAAAGATCAAGATACTCAGGTCATATAATGGAGGAGAATACACCTCAAAAGAGTTCGTGAACTTCTGTAAAGATGTTGGGATCAAGAGGGAACTCACTACTCCCTATAATCCTCAACAAAACGGTGTGGATGAAAGAAAGAACAAAACAATAATGGAAGCCGTGAAGACCATGATCCATGATCAAGATCTTCCTATGTGATTATGGGAAGAAGTAGCAATGAAATTCGTATATGTTAAAAATTGATTGTCACATAGTGCACTTGGGTTCAAGACCCTGGAAGATATGTTCACCGAAAAGAAGCCAGAGGTAAGACATCTCAAAATATTTGTCTACCCAGTATTTATACATATACCGAAAGATAAAAGAAACAAGATGGAACCCTCAAGAAAGAAGGGAATATTTGTGAGATACTGTGAGGTCTCCAATGCCTTCATGATCTATATACCAGGTCACCACCACATTGAGATCAACAGGGATGTGACCTTTGATGAAGATGCAACGCTCAATAAATCGAGAAAATGCCAGCTTGAAGAGGTATATGAAGAGGAACCCGTAATCCCTAGAGTTGCAGAATCAGTGAGGGAGGTTCCTAGAGCTGTTGAACTAGTGAGGGAAGTCGTAAATTCCCTTCATGAGGAAATTCTAGAAGATCATGACGTAGTCGAGTTTCAAGAACCTCCTCAGATGACAATATCCCATAAAAGAAAGCCAGCTTGGGCTAGAGAGCTTATTCAATATGGATAGAAATATGGTGTTCCCGAAGGAACCATGATACATGTGAAGAGACCTAAGCCATTCTCCAGTTATATGGCTTTAATGTGTGATCTCCTAGAAAAGGAGCCTACCTTCTTTGAAGAATCCATTCAGAAGAAAGAATGGGCATATTCCATGAAAGAAGAATACCAATCCATAATAAAAAATGATGTATGGGAAATAGTTCCCAGACTGAATAGCAAGGATGTGGTATCATCTATATGGCTCTTCAAAATAAAACATGTTGTTGATGGAAGTATTGAGAAGTATACAACAAGATTTGTAGCTCGTGGATTTTCTCAAAAAGAAGGCATTGACTATGAAGAGACATTTGCTCCTATAGCCAGATACACTTCAATCAAGACCATCATAGCCCTTGCAGATAATATGAAGTGGAAGTTGCACCAAATGGACGTAAAGACAACTTTCCTAAATGGTGTCATCGAAGAGGAAGTGTATATAGAGCAACCTCAAGGATTTGAAGTTGAAGATAGGAAGTCTCATGTCTGCAAGTTGAAGAAAGCCTTGTACGGATTGAAGTAAGCTCCTAGAGCTTGGTATGGCTGGAGAGATAGCTTTCTGATGAGCT
>JASDQU010735432.1:260878-273210 GCA_032191745.1 Picea mariana
CTCTCTGGGATCCCACGGGCTACAACTGATGGCACACATAGCTATTATATATATATATTTTAAATGTATATAGTCGAACCTGAAGTTGAACCTTATCCGAACCTCATCCGAAAATTCGAACCCGAATCGAACCTAATCCTTGCCGAACCCGAACTCGAACCCGAACCATGTGACATAGCTCTTACGGATGTTGTATGCTCTCTCGGACGTCATATTTGTTAATGTTATTTTCAGAGCCCTTTAATGCGATACGGTCATCCTTAAGGATATTGTAAACCCTGTGTCTTGATGTGCCTTAAGACTATTGTGGATGGATAAATCATTTAATCATTATTTTACTCCCGTGCCCTTAGATTAACGAATGACTTATAATGGTTAAGAATAATGGATCTCTTGTGATACTTAAATTAGATAATTACTTGCACCGCAATTTAGTTGTCTGATGATTAATTTACTATTTATATTCTCTTGCGCCTTGCAATTAGTAAGATTTCACTTATGTCATGAATTTTAGCATTGATTTATGACTAGTTAAGTGGTTAGACTTCTTGCACACAATGAGAATATGCGGTAATGGATGATTGTGTAGTTGTTAGTCTTCTTGCTTGAATGAAATTAAGGTGACGAATGTTTGATTTTATGCTTGGTTAATGGTTAGATTGCTTGGATTATGGACTATTGTTGATCCGTAATTGTTTATGCTTTTAATTACTCGTGCGCATTGCAAATAGATGTCACATCATTAGATTAGGAATAAAATGTACTTTCGCATCTTAATTTCAGTTGTCATGTGCTTGTTTAGAGTTGTTTACTCTAGAGAGAAACAAATAGTAATGTTGATGTACTAATGAATGTTGGATTAACCCTCCTTACTTGTGTCAACAAATGTCTTAATGAATGATGGATTTCAATATTTACGTGCATTAATAGATTTATCAATGAACTAGATTAATAACCTTTATTGTGCCATTAAATTATTAACGAGTGATTGATGTATACCTTAGACTTCCTGCACTTATGAAATTTTGTCATGTGTGATGGTTTAGAGATGGTTTATCTTGTGCTTACCTTGAAAATGATGTTGATTATTGTAAATTCGATGATTGATTTAATCGCGCGCCTGGAAGTTAAGTAGATATCGTTGTGCATTAAAATAAAAAAAATGAGTGGATTATTTGCGCCTTGTCTTATGTCCTTGCTTGATTGATTTCATAATTGATTTCTCATGCACCATGGAATTTTATGTTACATGTGTTGGTTTACTGGAATGCTATCGCGCCTTGATAATCGTTGATGATGTTGATTTATCTTAGATGACATGGACTTGATTGTGTAGGTGGGATGTAGAAACCTCCTTGTTCCTCAAAACAGTCGCCATCCCTGAGACCTTAAATAGTCAAAATTGATGGGAACCTAGGCTTGAGAGTTTCTTATGTGTACTGCAGGTCCTAACCTTGCATGGTAGGTTGGGCGGGTAGTCATCTTGTAATTATTTCCTGATTGAATGTTGTTGTAAATTGTTTCAAGATATTGTGATGTGTTAATCTGCTATGCTATTTATGTTTATGTGTCGCTAACCTTTGTTGAAGCATTGATTTCTTTGATATTTATTTCAATGATGATTAGAGGGTGATGTTGTTACCTTGTGTCATTATTTATTTTTGATTCGTATTTTTTATGCGTCATCATTTGTTGTATGAATGCAATGTTTATGGGATGCTATTTTTTTGTGTTAATGCGTCGATATGTGTATCTTTATTCATGGGAAGTAATGTGTCAGCATTATGTCACGAATGATTGATAATGTGTTAATATTGTTTCATTAATATTGGATGATGTGACATGATGTAGCTATTAATTGTGATGTATATTTCTTAATGCAACAATTTGATTTTTTACCTATTCTTGTCACTTTCTTTGTCGTAACAATGGGGAAACTACACATAGGATCAATTTTGTAAAGAGTATAACACATACCCAACATAATTGTGGTCCCATCATTAATGGGAACCAAATACATGGTGTACCTTATAAAGCCAACTCTTTTAATATTGAATAATTATCCACTACTATCCAATGGTCCTTATTGAAAGATGATGGCCACATATGATAATTAACTAAATATTATGTAGCATAAAGTAGGGGGTTAGAGTAGGAACCTAGCATTCCCTCCCCTTTGAAAAAATACCTTCTCCTCAAGGAGGAAGATGAGGAAATTACTGAAAACATTTGGTTAGTTCCCATGTATCATGTTCAAGTGGCATGTATTTCTACTGAATCAATACTTCATTCATAGTTCATTTGTGAAATTGATTATCTATGGTATCCAATAGTACTACTAGTCGAATCTAGATGAATCCTTATTCATTGATTTCTTGTAGGTTGTTTTGCACCTTGCACTTCAATCCCACATCCTTTTGTAGAAAAGACACATGAAATAATGAATGAATCTTGGAGTGGGAGGGACGTGCCATTTTGTATGCCACTTACCAAATGTGCTAGATGATCTCATAGGGTCCATAGAACTTGGGTGAAAATTTATAAGGCTTTGTGTCTTTGAGTGATGTTTATTTATAGGGTTGAAGTTGAAGAAACACCTAATCCCCTATTGCAAAATATTTTTGTTCCAAGTGATACTAGTATACTTGTTGCTTCATTCTATTTTGAGCGATAATTTGTTTTCATTATACTTGTTGCTTCATTCTCTAGTGTGAACTATGTGATCCACTACTTGAATTTTGGATGTTCCTAGTAAATACGAAGTGAGCGAAAATGGTTTTTCTCCATTAACCGCTTTGTATGGGGTCATATTGGTATCTCCGTGATAAGAGGTATTGTACCATCATTTTGTGGGGGGAATCCATTCTTCCTATATATGATATTTTTTAGAGTAAAATTATCTCAAATAGGTTTCGAGGMACTTTTGAACCACTTCAATTCGACCATCTATTTGGAGGTTATATGCAATSCTCATTTTTAGCTAGGTACCCTATAGTTTAAACAATTAYTGCCAAAGGTTTYTACKARGGTAGGGTCTTGATCTTMTACAATGGAAGTGKCCATGCCATGTAACTTAAGACTTTGATCAAGAAAGACTTGAGAAACTAAGYAGTGGATAAATGGATATGGTAAGGAACAAAAATGAATATATTTGGAAACATGGATGACTACCACCATGATCATATATTTTTTATCCACTCTTGAGAGTACCAYTGTAATATCCATAGTGAYRTTATCCTATATGTGCATTGGGATCATTAGTGGTTGCACTTCCCCWGGTGTCTTTACTATATACTTTTTATTTCTTTGTCAAGTGTCACAAGTGGCCACAAAATCCTAGATGATAGTTTTCATCCCCTCCCAAAAGAATGAGTGCTTAGTTTGTTCATATGTTTTATGAAATCCATAGTGACCCATTATAGGTGAGGAATGCAATTCTTCTAAGATTCATTGTTTTAAGGAATAATTGTTTATTATAACAATGTGTCGTTTATATTGAAATGTATCTAGATGCCACTTATACCCCTTAGGAGGGTTGGGATCATTGTGAATCCTATGTATGAGTTGAATGATAGAATCATTTTCCAGCCATTCTTATTGGATTGATAAACTCAACTTGGAATGAGTAAAGAGAAAGAAAAAAGTGGTCTTCCTCAAATTATCAATACAAGGCATCAAATACCTCATTTTCTTTACCTTTTTATACATAATCTCATATTCGTACCCAAGTTTCTTGGTGGAATTTTTATGTTGGTATAGTGGATTCCAAAGGGTTCCCTTCTTACATCATTACTACTCCAAGACATATTGCCAAGGAATCACATTATAAGAGAAAGGTCTTAGTAGAGTATAGCACGACTAATACTAGAGTTGTGAGCATGGAATATTTTAAATATGAGAAGTCCTATTCTATGGCCTCATTTAAAACAAAGGAATTATTTTTTAGTAGTGAGGTTAAAAGAGATACTATTTTCCAATCATTTTTGACAAACTTCCTAGAATGCCTTGTAAGACCTAGGAATCCATGTAAACTCTTCAAGGTGTTCATATGGTGCCAATATTGCATAGTTGTAACTTTCTTGGGATCAACTTGGAATCCCTCTTAGCTTACAATGTGATTTAAGTCTTCATCCTATTAATCCTAGAAATAATATTTGGATCATTTTGCGAAGAGTTGGAGGTCCTATGGGAATTGCAAGGATCTCTTAATGGTCTTGAGTGGTATTCTCATGAATTGTTGTAGACTAAAATATCATCAAAGGATGATAGCACAAAATTGTGGAGGAATGATTTAAATATATTGTTCCCAAGGATTTGGAATGTAGATGGAGAATTGTAAAGTCCAAAATTCATCACTAAAAACTCATAATGAACTTCATGTGTATGAAACGTGGTCTTATGGATATCATATTCTTTCATCCTAATGTAGTGGTAGCTTGAACAAAGGCCAAGTTTAGTGAAAAAATTGGCTCCATGTAGTTCATCCAAGAGGTCATCGATAACTAGGATGGGAACTTTGTGCTTAATCATCAACTTATTTAGAGCTTGGATATTAGGACACATGTGCCAAGTAACTTCATTATTTAACACCATAACCATTAATGATGAGTAGGGGCTAATACTGGGACATATGAATCTTAGCTCCAACAAGTCCTTAATGATCTTTTCAATTTCATTTTTATATGAAAAGTGAACCCTATAATGATTCACATTGGGTGGTTTAATTCTTGGAATCAAGGGAATACCATGGTTATGATCCCCAAGTAAAGGTAAATATTATGGAATTTAAAAGACCTATTGATGCATAGAGAGAACCAACGACAAATTAGGGTGAATCTATGTTTGTGTGGTGTCAACTACCTATATGGAATTGAATTGCACAATAACACTTGAGAGACCTTTCTTTAACAACTTCTCCATATGATGAGAGGTTAGAATTTCATGGGAACCTAATGTAAGTACCATGAGTATATGTTCCTTCCTTTATTGTGTACAATTATTTGAAATGCATGGTGACTATGCATAAATTGTGTAACCATTATACTATAAAAGCTATAACACCACCACCCATTTCAGTGGAAAATATATGATTTTTTAGATGATGCTCACCCATTTGTAGTTTCACATTTTCACAAAGTCCCCCACATTTCATTGTTCCACCATTGGAAATCATAATTTGAAAATTATATATGAGACATTCATAGAAATGGGTGTCATTTCCCACTCTCCTATGGATAACATTATGGGTTTTATCACTATCAATCAATACAATCACTTAAAATCTTGATGTAGACAATTAATTTGAAGGGTTGTGGTGTCGAGAAACATGATGGGGAATTGAGAGAAATTTGGGGTTTCTTAGAAGGAGCTTGCAAGATGGATTAATATTCCATCAATTATGTGGTGTCTTCCAAATTTGGTTTAGGAGTATCTTCAATAGGAATTTACTTTAAGTAGTCATATGGAGATGCATCTACTTGAAACAATTTCTATTCTTTGTGCTTTTTCCCTTCAAAATATGTCTCATTGCAAATAAAGAAAAGAGAGAGGCATTGATGTTGTTCCATCTCTTTAGGATATAACTTGTGGATGCATACTAACTATGAGTTGTATGAGAAGAGGTTATTTTCCATAGGGTTTTAAAGAAAGTGGTGAATAAAGGTCTATTTGTTTGTGCATTGATCACTATCTCAACTTATTTAGATATATCACAAGATTCTATCAATCTTTGTGGGATTTGCATCGTGAAATGTTTATTAATTTCTTCCTTTAGACCACTAATGAAATATTTAAAAAAAAAAAATTAGATTCGCACTTGAACCTATGTGGGGATTACTAATTTATCAAAAGTAGTGGTGTATTCCATAATTGTTCCTATTTGATGTAATTTTTTTAGGAATCCCAAATGGTGAGTTCCATCATCAAAATGAGCATAAATTATATGCACAAAAAATGGGTCTAGGAAATGTATCCTTTATAAGACTTCATGTACCATTACCATTTCTTCCAATGTTTATTATCCAAATATAAGGCCTCCATGTGTCGTTTGTGTAGGTCACCAATACTTCCATGAGAGATAAATAATTTTCCATTTGGGTAAACTTCGCTAAGGGATATGACCCATGAAATTTATTCATGTCAATGTTTGGAAAATGGAGCCATGAATTGTGATCCTAAAAGTGTTGGTAGTGATTATCTTGAAACATCGGTAAGGGCTACACTTTAGGGGTGATAAATTTCTCTTTGATTGGATCAATGTTTGGATATCATAAATGGATATTCAATCATATCCATAGTACTTTCAATATGCCATGTTGTTCTTTCATTGTTTCCTCCAAAAATTTTAGTGGTCTCAATGTTAGCCACTTTTTATTCTAGTTGTATGCATTAAGACGGTTGGGGTTGTTCTTGGTTCTAGGGTGGTGGGGAAAATTGTTGGTTCTATAAGATTTCCATGTCACAATTTGGAACCAATGGACTACTAAATATTTTTTTTCAATGTTATTATCCTCTTATTTCACTACAACCAGTAGCCTAAAAGGAGTCTTTTCAAATATATCCCAAATCCCTATATTAGTGGTTATACCCATAAAACATTATTTAATAGGTACATCCATATCATTAACATGATTTAAGCAAAAGTTTGAGATATGTATCCCACACTAGTGTTGGATGATTATTAATTCTAGATTATTATTAATACAATGATATAATACTAAAATTCCTTATGGATGGAAATATGTAGTAATTTCATTGGATGATAGCAGGTTTGTAGAGACATAAATGTTATAGGGGATATATCTCTCTGATATACTTAGAGAGTCCAATAGTAGTACTCAACCAAATATCTCAAGGCACTAACTAAGGATGCTCAACCAGACCCTTAGCCATACAATCCAACTACCTAGGTACTATATATCTCTCTCCTTGAGTGTTAATATTGGTGTACCATGGAAACATGATATTGGTTAGCTGGTAAGGGTTGGTTTCAGGTATAGCTAATGGAATTCATATGTACATTAAGATACATGGAAGTGACATTACTTATACATAAATTATCTAATGTGTTACTACTCAAAGGGGCACTAATATGGTTTTTAATCACACAATTCCACTGACATTTACTACATTTATTCTTCCCCAACCATAGTTTTACCTACTAAATGAAAGATTACTTTTGTTATTTAAATATTCCAAAACATGTCTCTATCTTGAAAAAAATATATATATACTTAAATTTGAAGGAATGATGTCTCGGGAAAGAGATTTGATACCACTTGTGGTGTTCCTTAACCCTTCCAAATTATAACACAATCAACTATACAGAGAAAGACATTGTATATTAACTAGAAACAAGAGACAATAAGATACAATTTGGGAAAATATTCGTTTACATCGATAACATAAAGAATAATACAATGTTCACTTTCCTCTTAAGTTAAGGATGCCTTCCAATGAGAAGATCTCCAAATACACAACACAAGGAAAAACATAAATAGTCTCACATCTCTTTAAATAAATTTTACCTAGAAAAAAACTTCACTAATTATCGTCCAATCATTAATGGATATAAACTAATTGATGGGACTTATTAAGTGGACCCTTTTTACATTGAATAATTGTCCACTATTATTCAATGGGCCTTATTCAAAGAGGATGGCTACATACAACAATTGACTAGCTCTTATGTATCCTAAAGTAGGGGGTCATGGTAGGACCCTAACATCAAGACATAGTAAATGTATAAAGAAAACATGATGTAAATATATAAATAAATAGTCGATTCATTTATCACATTTGTAATAAAACTAACTTGTACCAAAAATTATTTTCTGGGAGATAATTTTGGAGGAAATCGTCATGGAAGATAATGATCACCATTAGTTCATATGAATGGAAGAAATTTTTAGGTACTAGATAACATTTTTATTTTTTTGATGATGTTCATTTAATGGATGGTGATTTCCAATACCATACATTAGTTTATGTAAGTTAGGCCACTTAGTCTTTTCTTTAGTCAAATTAAAGAGCAATGTGGGACAACCAACTCTATAATCATACCATGTGTTGACTATGAAACTTTTTCCAATAGACCCTTGTACCTATAACATATGTGTGACATCCCCCAAAAATAAATATTTTTATGTGCTGGAAATTTATTTCCATTTTTGGCAAATTCGAATCTGGAAATTTTTTTCCATTTATGGCAATTCCGAATTTCGAATTTAATAATTGTATTTAATTATTGTAACTATTGGGCAGAGATCTATTTGGACCCAACTAACTATTTGACTATGACACTTGTATCACAACAGAATAATTATATTAACTGCAGGAGGAAAAATGGAACAACCACGTTAAAATCAGTTGACCATGACTCCATGAGTGGGGAACAAGTTGGAACTACCCCTGGGATGATGATTACAAGTGGAAAATCAGAGATTTGGTCACTGGCAGCCCCTGAAAATCAAGGATTAAGAAAAGCTACGAAAATCCCCAAAGGAGGCAAAAGACCTGGGCAAAAATGGATAAAAAGCATATGCGAGGAGGCAGAACGCTGCCAAGTATGCTGGGAAAGGATTCCTGAGCTCTCTTGCTGTTATGAACACTGTGGATTGAGTGTGAGGAAAGAGGATCCTATTGAAATAGAATCGCTTTGCTGTTATGATCATTGTTGAGTAAGCGTGAGGCAAAAAGATAACCGTTGGAATTGAAGGACATAGCTGAGGAGGAGTTTCCAAGTTCACCCTCATGGATTCATGGTCAGGCTAGGGGGTGAATCAGGCAAGTGATTTTATCTGCCCTGTTTTACGGTTGGGAGGAACATGGTTGTTCCCTTTGTTTTCCCGCGGATTCGATTCAGATATGTCGTTATACCCCTCTCCATTTGGGCTATGTTTTGATTGATGGAAAATATCTGTTATGTGATTATATCTAATTGCAGTAATGTAAATCTTTCCCTCTCTATTCTTGGATGTGTTGTGTGTATTTGAGATTTCACATCAAATTGTTCTCTAATATGAAGTAATTTTGTCAATGGATGACATTTATCACGGTATCAAATGTACAATCGCAGTTTAAATTCTGGAGTGGTCCCTTCCTAAATCTGGAAGGACTAGGAAAATTTATTTTGAAAGAAGCTAAGTTAAGAAAATGTCGGTCCATCTACGGGTTAGGTTCATTCCAAAGTCAAAACGCTAGACGTACAAAACTTTTTGGAAAGTTAAAGAATTCTGGAAACCCCGGAAAACCAAAACTCAGATCCCTTGGGTCATTAATTATAATTTCCAAACCCTGATGGAGTGATACTCTTATGCATGTATCTACATAGATGCACAGATCTAGTACTATCGATGTTTTCGACTTGTCTAAAGGGGCTCTGAGTGAACTTATTAGAAATTACCTTTTTCAGAACCTGTTACCCTATTGTGCCCATTTTTATAGATTGTATGCGTATAAAAGTCAGAAGTTAGATTTTTGTTTTGGAATCTTGATAAGTAAATGGATGTTGAAATCCTTCTCATTTTCGGGTATTGTTATTGGTTGTTGCTTTGACCTTTGAAGTCGCGGGATTTCGAACCTTGAAATCCTGAAATGATAGTTCAACGTTCTTACCTTTCGCATTTTCGGAAGTTGTTGTATGAGATGTTGACTTTTGAAACCCCGAAACCCCGAAGCTCGAAATTCCGAAGTGGTAGTCCCACATCCTTTCACCTTTCAGAAGTCGAGAGTTGTTGTGTATTGTTGTTTGGTATTTGAAAACCCAAAAACCCGAACTCTGAATTACCGAAGTACTGATCACCTTTCGCAATTCAGGAAATGGGGTGTGTTGAAGTCCATCTCTTGTACTCACGAAACCCCGAATCTTGAAACTTCGAAATGCGGGTCACGTTTCATAGTTTCGAGATTTGTTGTGCATTGACGTTGGTTGTTGTAATTGCAAAATCCCAAACTCTAAGTTGGCTGAAAATACATGTATAACTTTAAGATCCGATGGTTCACATGACTTTGGTACTTCCCGATGAAATTTCCACCATCTGTTCCCATAAATACATCTGATCGTTACCCTCCTGAGTTTTGAACGATCAGCCTTAACTTCCGCACAGGTCTATGTTATCTAATGGTCCACTGGATTTCGGTCCTTTTTTCGACAATTTATCATCATTCATTCTCCTAAATATATCTGGCGAGGAGGATTTGACGTTTTTCCACTGGAGCCCAACCCCTGCGAGATGATTTCGCTCTCTGCTTCACTCTAAACACTTCAGGGTGATATCCTTTTCTCTCTCTGAACAAATGAGGCTCCTTCGAGCTAAGTTCGTTTCGCTCTCTTACTTTGAGTATGCTAGAAGGGTGCAGGGAATAAGGGAAGGAATAGAAACATAGAGGGAATGTTTTTACCCACAGAAGATTTCTGTTCGAAGTCGATTAGGTGGGTGTAATAATATCCTTATGGTCGAAATTGAATCGTTCTTGTTTTTTTTACAATCTAAGATTAAACAAAATTGATTTATGCCATGAAAAGGAAATTTTTTTTATGATGATTTTTGAGGTTCAGTATATATGGTATCAGAGCCAAAGTTACAACACTGGGCCTAAACAGGGCCACATTAATTGCTTAGTATATATATTCTGAGCTATGAGAAAACCAACAAACCTTGTGAATTGCAAACAAAAAGCTTTTATGTTTTGTGTTAAATAATGGCAGCTCAAGAAGGTGCAGAAATCAGGATGGAAGAGAATCAACAACAAGGACTTCCTAGAGATCTGAGACAAAACAATGATGGAAGCTCACCCACAGAGGTGTTGGAAACAATGAGAAACCTTATAGTTGAACTACAGGTTTTCAAGGCTGACAATGAAAAATTAAAGAAGGCACAGCAGGAACAACAAGAGATAAATGAAGTTTTGATGTGTAGTATAGTACCCAAGAAAATCCCAAAAGATGATAACCATGAGGAAGAGGTCAGCAAAAGGGCCTCCAAGAATTCTGATGCGAAAATAGAAAAAGGAAACAGTTTGTCTGAAGGGACACCTTCAGCTGAAGACAAAACCATACTAGACAAGAAAAGAAAACAAACAGACCACCTTGAAGGAGAATTTAAAAAGATTAAACCAGCTACTTTTGATGGAGAGTCCAGGACAGGAGAAGAATTCGAGGCATGGTTGTTGGACATCAAAAAATACTTCCAAATCTACAACTATTCCAGCAACATGAAGGTCAGAATGGCCATCTACAATCTGAAGGGAAAGGCTAGCATTTGGTGGCAGGACCTGAAATTGGCCAAGGGCCTAAAGGAGAAACAGTTGGAATGGTCTGACTTCAAGAAGTATTTTAAGAAATAATACCTTTCTGAGAGCTATTATGAAAGGAAGATGAAAGAATTTTATGAATTATGACTCAGACAAATGACGATGGATGACCTTATAAATAAATTTCTGGAACTACTAAGGTTCGTACCATACATCCGAGAGGATAAGGTAAAAATCTAGCGATTCTTAAGTTGTTTACCACAGTCCTACAAGGATAGAATTGAGTTTGACAACCCCAAATCCTTGAGTGAGTCATTCAAGAAGGCACGAATGTGCTATGACTAGTATAAACAGTGGTTAGAGTTTTCCAAGACCTGGAAGGATAAGAAGCAAGATGGAATAAACCAGCGGAAGAAGAGATACCAACCATCTCCTTATCAGAATGCAACAAAGGGTTTCCCAAGGAAGGATTTTCACTCCAATCATCCGAATACGCAAGGTAGTGGTAAACCAGTAAACCTTGGAATGAATAAGTTTGGGGACAACTCCCATGAGCCATTAAAGTGTTGGAAGTGTGGAAAACCTCATCTAAGGAGGAACTGTCCACGTTTAATTGTAGCAAAAAAAACTACTGTACACAATTTGCAAGAAGCCTTGACAGTGGGTGACATGGGCAGAAGTCTGCATCGGATAAATGCAGCCATAGATGGTCGACAAGATGACCACCAGTCCTCAGTGGGAGAGATTTAAGGTAAAATCCTTGACACTCGAATTTCTATTTTGATTGACCCTGGATCTATGTTAAGTTATATTACTCCCGGTGTAGTAGAGTCGAATAAACTTAAGAAACAAAAGCATGAAAAACCTTGGCTTGTACAACTAGCAGCATGGACTAAAAGAAAAGTAGTTAACTTTATTTCTGATCTTGAGTTCAGTTTAGATGGTCAAAAGATAAGGACCAATCTGAACATCCTACCACTAGGGTCTTATCATATGATTATTGGGATGGACTGGTTGGAACAACACAAAGCAGTACTAGATTGTTATACAAAGATACTTAGCTATAAAGATAATTTTGG
>JASDQU010735432.1:273230-284644 GCA_032191745.1 Picea mariana
GGTGTCTTTACTATATACTTTTTATTTCTTTGTCAAGTGTCACAAGTGGCCACAAAATCCTAGATGATAGTTTTCATCCCCTCCCAAAAGAATGAGTGCTTAGTTTGTTCATATGTTTTATGAAATCCATAGTGACCCATTATAGGTGAGGAATGCAATTCTTCTAAGATTCATTGTTTTAAGGAATAATTGTTTATTATAACAATGTGTCGTTTATATTGAAATGTATCTAGATGCCACTTATACCCCTTAGGAGGGTTGGGATCATTGTGAATCCTATGTATGAGTTGAATGATAGAATCATTTTCCAGCCATTCTTATTGGATTGATAAACTCAACTTGGAATGAGTAAAGAGAAAGAAAAAAGTGGTCTTCCTCAAATTATCAATACAAGGCATCAAATACCTCATTTTCTTTACCTTTTTATACATAATCTCATATTCGTACCCAAGTTTCTTGGTGGAATTTTTATGTTGGTATAGTGGATTCCAAAGGGTTCCCTTCTTACATCATTACTACTCCAAGACATATTGCCAAGGAATCACATTATAAGAGAAAGGTCTTAGTAGAGTATAGCACGACTAATACTAGAGTTGTGAGCATGGAATATTTTAAATATGAGAAGTCCTATTCTATGGCCTCATTTAAAACAAAGGAATTATTTTTTAGTAGTGAGGTTAAAAGAGATACTATTTTCCAATCATTTTTGACAAACTTCCTAGAATGCCTTGTAAGACCTAGGAATCCATGTAAACTCTTCAAGGTGTTCATATGGTGCCAATATTGCATAGTTGTAACTTTCTTGGGATCAACTTGGAATCCCTCTTAGCTTACAATGTGATTTAAGTCTTCATCCTATTAATCCTAGAAATAATATTTGGATCATTTTGCGAAGAGTTGGAGGTCCTATGGGAATTGCAAGGATCTCTTAATGGTCTTGAGTGGTATTCTCATGAATTGTTGTAGACTAAAATATCATCAAAGGATGATAGCACAAAATTGTGGAGGAATGATTTAAATATATTGTTCCCAAGGATTTGGAATGTAGATGGAGAATTGTAAAGTCCCAAATTCATCACTAAAAACTCATAATGAACTTCATGTGTATGAAACATGGTCTTATGGATATCATATTATTTCATCCTAATCTAGTGGTAGCTTGAACAAAGGCCAAGTTTAGTGAAAAAATTGGCTCCATGTAGTTCATCCAAGAGGTCATCGATAACTAGGATGGGAACTTTGTGCTTAATCATCAACTTATTTAGAGCTTGGATATTAGGACACATGTGCCAAGTAACTTCATTATTTAACTCCATAACCACTAATGATGAGTAGGGGCTAATACTGGGACGTATGAATCTTAGCTCCAACAAGTCCTTAATGATCTTTTCAATTTCATTTTTATATGAAAAGTGAACCCTATAATGATTCACATTGGGTGTTTTAATTCTTGGAATCAAGGGAATACCATGGTTATGATCCCCAAGTAAAGGTAAATATTATGGAATTTAAAAGACCGATTGATGCGTAGAGAGAACCAACTACAAATTAGGGTGAATCTATGTTTGTGTGGTGTCAACTACCTATATGGAATTGAATTGCACAATAACACTTGACAGACCTTTCTTTAACAAATTCTCCATATGATGAGAGGTTAGAATTTCATGGGAACCTAATGTAAGTACCATGAGTATATGTTCCTTCATTTATTGTGTACAATGCTTTGAAATGCATGGTGACTATGCATAAATTGTGTAACCATTATACAATAAGAGCTATAACACCACCACCCATTTTAGTGGAAAATATATGATTTTTTAGATGATGCTCACCCATTTGTAGTTTCACATTTTCACAAAGTCCCCCACATTTCATTGTTCCACCATTGGAAATCATAATTTGAAAATTATATATGAGACATTCATAGAAATGGGTTTCATTTCCCACTCTCCTATGGATAACATTATGGGATTTATCACTACCAATCAACATAATCACTTAAAATTTTGATGTAGACAATTAATTTGAAAGGTTGTGGTGTCGAGAAACATGATGGGGAATTGAGAGAAATTTGGGGTTTCTTAGAAGGAGCTTGCAAGATGGATTAATATTCCATCAATTATGTGGTGTCTTCCAAATTTGGTTTAGGAGTATCTTCAATAGGAATTTACTTTAAGTAGTCATGTGGAGATGCATCTACTTGAAACAATTTCTATTCTTTGTGTTTTTTCCCTTCAAAATATGTCTCATCGCAAATAAAGAAAAGAGAGAGCATTGATGTTGTTCCATCTCTTTAGGATATAACTTGTGGATGCATACTAACTATGAGTTGGATGAGAAGAGGTTATTTTCCATAGGGTTTTAAAGAAAGTGGTGAATAAAGGTATATTTGTTTGTGCATTGATCACCATCTCAACTTATTTAGATATATCACAAGATTCTATCAATCTTTGTGGGATTTGCATCGTGAAATGTTTCTTAATTTCTTCCTTGAGACCAATAATGAAATATTTAAAAAAAAAAAATTAGATTAGCACTTGAACCTATGTGGGGATTGCTAATTTATCAAAAGTAGTGGTGTATTCCATAATTGTTCCTATTTGATGTAATTTTTTTAGGCATCCCAAATGGTGAGTTCCATCATCAAAATGAGCATAAATTATATGCACAAAAAATGGGTCTAGGAAATGTATCCTTTATAAGACTTCATGTACCATTACCATTTCTTCCAATGTTTATTATCCACATATAAGGCCCCCATGTGTCGTTTGTGTAGGTCACCAATACTTCCATGAGAGATAAATAATTTTCCATTTGGGTAAACTTCACTAAGGGATATGACCCATGAAATTTATTCATGTCAATGTTTGGAAAATGGAGCCATGAATTGTGATCCTAAAAGTGTTGGTAGTGATTATCTTGAAACATTGGTAAGGCCTACACTTTAGTGGTGATAAATTCCTCTTTGATTGGATCAATGTTTGGATATCATAAATGGATATTCAATCATATCCATAGTACTTTCAATATGCCATGTTGTTCTTTCATTGTTTCCTCCAAAAATTTTAGTGGTCTAAATGTTAGCCACTTTTTATTCTAGTTGTATGCCTTAAGATGGTTGGGGTTGTTCTTGGTTCTAGGGTGGTGGGAAAAATTGTTGGTTCTATAAGATTTCCATGTCACAATTTGGAACCAATGGACCGCTAAATATTTTTTTTCAATGTTATTATCCTCTTATTGCACTACAACCAGTAGCCTAAAAGGAATCTTTTCAAATATATCCCAAATCCCTATATTGTTGGGTATACCCATAAAACATTATTTAATACGTACATCCATATCATTAACATGATTTAAGGAAAATTTTGAGATATGTATCCCACACTAGTGTTGGATGATTGTTAATTCTAGTTTATTATTAATACAATGATATAATACTAAAATTCCTTATGGATGGAAATATGTAGGAATTTCACTGGATGATAGCAGGTTTGTAGAGACATAAATGTTATAGGGGATATATCTCTCTGATATACTTAGAGAGTCCAATAGTAGTACTCAACCAAATATCTCAAGGCACTAACTAAGGATGCTCAACCAGGCCCTTAGCCATACAATCCAACTACCTAGGTACTATATATCTATCTCCTTGAGTGTTAATATTGGTGTACCAAGGAAACATGATATTGATTAGTTGGTAAGGGTTGGTTTCAGGCATAGCTAATGGAATTCATATATACATTAAGATACATGGAAGTCACATTACTTATACATAAATTATCTAATGTGTTACTACACAAAGGGGCACTAATATGGTTTTCAATCACACAATTCCACTGACATTTACTACATTTATTCTTCCCCAACCATAGTTTTACCTACTAAATGAAAGATTACTTTTATTATTTAAATATTACAAAACATGTCTCTATCTTGAAAAATATATATATATACTTAAATTTGAAGGAATGATGTCTCAAGAAAGAGCTTTGATACCACTTGTGGTGTTCCTTAACCCTTCCAAATTATAACACAATCAACTATACAGAGAAAGACAATGTATATTAACTAGAAACAAGAGACAATAAGATACAATTTGGGAAAATATTCGTTTACATCGATAACATAAAGAATAATACAATGTTCACTTTCCTCTTAAGTTAAGGATGCCTTCCAATGAGAAGATCTCCAAATACACAACACAAGGAAAAACATAAATAGTCTCATGTCTCTTTAAATAAATTTTACCTAGAAAAAAACTTAACTAATTATCGTCCAATCATTAATGGATAGAAACTAATTGATGGGAATTATTAAGTGGACCCTTTTTACATTGAATAATTGTCCACTATTATTCAATGGGCCTTATTCAAAGAGGATGGCTACATACAACAATTGACTAGCTCTTATGTATCCTAAAGTAGGGGGTCATGGTAGGACCCTAACATCAAGACATAGTAAATGTATAAAGAAAACATGATGTAAATATATAAATAAATAGTCGATTCATTTATCACATTTGTAATAAAACTAACTTGTACCAAAAATTGTTTTCTAGGAGATAATTTTGGAGGAAATCGTCATGGAAGATAATGTTCACCATTAGTTCATATGAATGGAAGAAATTTTTAGGTACTAGATAACATTTTCATTTTTTGATGATGTTCATTTAATGGATGGTGATTTCCAATACCATACATTAGTTTATGTAAGTTAGGCCACTTAGTCTTTTCTTTAGTCAAATTAAAGAGCAATGTGGGACAACCAACTCTATAATCATACCATGTGTTGACTATGAAACTTTGTCCAATAGACCCTTGTACCTATAACATATGTGTGATATCCCCAAAAAATAAATAGTTTTATGTGCTGGAAATTTATTTCCATTTTTGGCAAATTCGAATCTGGAATTTTTTTTTCCATTTATGGCAATTCTGAATTTTGAATTTAATAATTGTATTTAATTATTGTAACTATTGGGCAGAGATCTGTTTGGACCCAACTAACTATTTGACTATGACACTTGTATCACAACAGAATAATTATATTAACTACAGGAGGACAAATGGAACAACCACGTCAAAATCAGCTGACCATGACTCCATGAGTGGGGAACAAACTGGAACTACCCCTGGGCTAATGATTACAAGTGGAAAATCAGAGATTTGGCCACTGGTAGCCCCTAAAAATCAGGGATTAAGAAAAGCTACGAAAATCCACAAAGGAGGGAAAAGACCTGGGCAAAAATGGATAAAGAGCATATGCGAGGAGGAAGGACGCTGCCAAGTATGCTGGGAAAGGATTCCTGAGCTCTCTTTCTATTATGAACACTATGGATTGAGTGTGAGGCAAGAGGATCTTGTTGAAACAGAATCACTTTGTTGTTATGAGCACTGTTGAGTAAGCGTGAGGCAAAAATATAACTGTTGGAATTGAAGGACATAGCTGAGGAGGAGTTTCCAAGTTCACCCTCATGGATTCATGGTCACGCTAGGAGGTGAATCGGGCAAGTGATTTTGGCTACCTTGTTCTACGGTTGGGAGGAACATGGTTTTTCCCTTTGTTTTCCCACGGATTCGATTCAAATATGTCGTTATACCCCTCTCCATTTGGGCTATGTTTTGATTGATGGAAAGTATCTGTTATGTGATTATATCTAATTGCATTAATGTAAATCTTTCCCTCTCTGTTCTTGGATGCGTTGTGTGTATTTGAGATTTCACATCAAATTGTTCTCTAATCTGAAGTAATTTTGTCAATGGATGACATTTATCACGGTATCAAATGTACAATCACAGTTTAAATTCTGGAGTGGTCCCTTCCTAAATCTGGAAGGGCTAGGCAAATTTATTTTGAAAGAAGCTGAGTTAAGAAAATGTCGGTCCATCTACAGATTATGTTCATTCGGAAGTCAAAACGCTAGACGTACAAAAAAATTTGGAAAGTTAAAGAATTCTAGAAACCCCGGAAAACCAAAACTCAGATCCCTTGGGTCATTAATTATAATTTCCAAACCTTGATGGAGTGATACTCTTATGCATATATCTACATAGATGCGCAGATCTAGTACTGTTAACATTTTCAAGTTGTCTAAAGGGGCTCTGAGTGAACTTATTAGAAATTACCTTTTTCAGAACCTGTTACCCTATTGTGCCCCTTTTTATAGATTGTATGCATATAAAAGTCAGAAGTTAGATTTTTGTTTTGGAATCTTGATAAGTAAACGGATGTTGAAATCCTTCTACACCTATTGTCTCATAGAATGAAAGTAAGAATACCTGTACAAGGAAAAATCTTAGAATTATGAAAAAAAAAAGTGTGAATTTCGGCATTCGAGACTTGCCAGTTACATTTGTACGAAGTTCCCTTGTTGTTTGAAACCCCAAAACCCCAAACCCCAAATTCCCGAAGTCTTGGTTTCATTCCCTTTCACTTATCACAATTTCGGGGATTGTTGTGTGCTGTCGTTAGACATTTGAAACCCAGAAACCCCGAACCCCAAAATCCCGAATGTTATTTTCCACGTTCTTTTCTTTTCGCATTTTCAGGTATTGTTATTGGTTGTTGCTTTGACCTTTGAAGTCGTAGGATTCCAAACCCTGAAATCCCGAAATGATAGGTCAACGTTCTTACCTTTTGCATTTTCGAAAGTTGTTGTATGAGATGTTGACATTTGAAACCCCGAAGCCCGAAATCCCGAAGTGGTAGTCCCACATCCTTTCACCTTTTAGAAGTTGAGAGTTGTTGTGTATTGTTGTTTGGTATTTGAAAACCCAAAAACTCGAAGTCTGAATTCCTGAAGTACTGATCACCTTTCACAATTCGGGAAATGGGGTGTGTTGAAGTCCGGCTCTTGTACTCGTGAAACCCTGAATCTTGAAACTCTGAAATGCGGGTCACGTTTTGCAGTTTTGGGATTTGTTGTGCGTTGACGTTGGCTGTTGTAATTGCAAAATACCAAACTCCGAGTTGGCTGAGAATCCACGTAGAACTTTAAGATTCGACGGTTCACGGGACTTCGGTACTTCCCGATGAAATTTCCACCATCCGTTCCCGTAAAGACATCTGATCGTTACCCTCCTGAGTTTTGAACGATCAACCTTAACTTCCACACGGATCTATGGGATCTAACGGTCCACTAGATTTCGGTCCTTTTCCCAACAATTTATCATCGTTCATTCTCCTAAAGATATCTGGAGAGGAGGATTTGGCATTTTTCCACTGGAGCTCAACCCCTGCGAGACGATTTCGCTCTCTGCTTCACTCTGAACACTTCAGGGTGATATCCTTTTCTCTCTCTAAACAAATGAGGCTCCTTCGAGCTAAGTTCATTTCGCTCTCTTACTTTGAGTATGCTGGAAGGGTGCAGGGAATAAGGGAAGAAATAGAAACATGGAGGGAATTTTTACACCCACGGAAGCTTTCTGTTCAAATTCGATTAGGTGGGTGTAATAATATCCTTATGGTCGGAATTGAATCGTTCCTGTTTTTTTTACAATCTAAGCTTAAACGAAATTGATTTATGTCATGAAAAGGAAAAAAAATTTATGATGATTTTTGAGGTTCATTATATATGGTATCAGAGCCAAAGTTACAACACTGGGCCTGAACAGGGCCACATTAATTGCTTAGTATATATATTCTGAGCTATGAGAAAACCAACAAACCTTGTGAATTGCAAATAGAAAGGTTTTATGTTTTGTGTTAAATAATGGCAGCTCAAGAAGGTGCAGAAATCAAGATGGAAGAGAATCCGCAACAAGGACCTCCTGGAGATCTGAGACAAAACAGTGATGGAAGATCACCCGCAGAGGTGTTGGAAACAATGAGAAACCTTATAGTTGAACTACAGGTTTTCAAGGCTGATCATGAAAAATTAAAGAAGGCACAGCAGGAACAACAAGAGATAAATGAAGTCTTGCTGCGTAGTATAGTAAGCAAGAAAAGCCCAAAAGATGATAACCATGAGGTCAGCAAAAGGGCCTCCAAGAATTCTGATGCGAAAACATAAAAAGGAGACAGTTCATCTGAAGGGACACCTTCAGCTGAAGACAAAACCATACCAGACAAGAAAAGAAAACAAACAGACCACCTTGAAGGAGAATTTAAAAAGATTAAACCAACTACTTTTGATGGAGAGTCCAGGACAGGAGAAGAATACGAGACATGGTTGTCGAACATAAAAAAATACTTCCAAATCTACAACTATTCCAGCAACATGAAGGCCAGAATGGCCATCTACAATCTGAAGGGAAAGGCCAACATTTGGAGGTAGGACCTGAAATTGGCCAAGGGCCTAAAGGAGAAACAGTTGGAATGGTCCGACTTCAAGAAGTATTTTAAGAAATAATACCTTTCTGAGAGCTATTATGAAAGGAAGATGAAATAATTTTATGAATTACGACTCGGAAAAATGACGATGGATGACCTTATAAATAAATTTCTGGAACTACTAAGGTTCGTACCATACATCCGGGAGGATAAGGTAAAAATCTAGCGATTCTTAAGTTGTTTACCATAGTCCTATAGGGATAGAATTGAGTTTTACAACCCCAAATCCTTGAGTGAGTCATTCAGGAAGGCACGATTGTGCTATGACCAGTATAAACAATGGGTACAGTTTCCCAAGACCTGGAAGGATAAGAAGCAAGATGGAATAAACCAGCGGAAGAAGAGATACCAACCAGCTCCTTATCAGAATGCAACAAAGGGTTTCCCAAGGAAGGATTTTCACTCCAATCATCCAAATATGCAAGGTAGCGGTAAACCAGTAAACCTTGGAATGAAGAAGTTTGGGGACAACTCCCGTGAGCCATTAAAGTGTTGGGAGTGTGGAGAACCTCATCTAAGGAGGAACTGTCCCTGTTTAATTGCAG
Source organism: Picea mariana (assembly GCA_032191745.1). Taxonomy (NCBI): domain Eukaryota; kingdom Viridiplantae; phylum Streptophyta; class Pinopsida; order Pinales; family Pinaceae; genus Picea; species Picea mariana. The sequence goes on from JASDQU010735432.1 coordinate 282,107, forward strand.
CAAATAGAACTACTGTACACAATTTGCAGGAAGCCTTGACAGTGGGTTACATGGGTAGAAGTCTGCATCAGATAAATGCAGCCATAAATGGTCAACAAGATGACCACCAATCCTCAGTGGTAGAGATTGAAGGTAAAATCCTTGACACTAGAATTTCTATTTTAATTGACCATGGAGCTACGTTAAGTTATATTACTCCCGGTGTAGTAGAGTCAAATAAACTTAAGAAAGAAAAGCATGAAAAACCTTGGTTTGTACAAATAGCAACATGGACTAAAAGAAAAGTAGTTAACTTTATTTATGATCTTTAGTTCAGTTTAGATGGTCAAAAGATAAGGACCAATCTAAACATCCTAGCACTAGGGTCTTATGATATGATTATTGGGATGGATTGGTTGGAACAACACAAAGCAGTACTAGATTGTTATACAAAGATACTTAGCTATAAAGATAATTTTGGCACTATTAGAACAACCCAAGGCATACTAAAACCTGTGTCAGTCAGACAAGTTTCAGCGATGCAATTCAAGAAATGTATTAGAAAGGGATGCCAAGTTTACGCCATCCAAGTAATGAATATATTAGAAAAAGAAGATCAGCCCAAGTTAGAAGACTTTGTTGTCCTACGTGAATTTAGAGACATGTTTGTTGATGAGATACTAGAATTGCCTCCTAGGAGAGAAATAGATTTCTCCATAGACTTACTACCTAGATCAGCCCCTATCTCAAAAGAACCCTACCGAATGAGTCTACCAGAATTGACAGAATTAAAAATACAATTACAGGAATTGTTGGATAAAGAGTATATCAGATCAAGTGTCTCACCATGGGGAGCACTAGTCCTCTTTGTGAAAAAGAAAGATGTTACTCTAAGACTATGTATCGATTATAGACAACTGAAAAAAGTGACCATTAATAACATATACCCCTTACCACAGATAAATGATCTGTTCGATCAAGTTGGTGGGGCCAAGATCTTCTCAAAATTGCATTTACGATATGGATATCATCAAGTTAGGATAAAGGACCAGGACATAAACAAAACAACTTTTCAAATAAGATACGGACACTACGAGCTTGTAGTCATACCTTTCGGACTCACTAATGCACCAGCCACGTTTATGTGCTTGATGAACAACATTTTTAGCAAGTACTTAGACAAGTTCATGGTAGTATTTATTGACGATATTCTGGTCTATTCTAAAACAGAGGAGGAACATGATGAACACTTACGAATAGTTCTGCAAACACTAAGAAAACACAAACTATATGCAAAATTCGACAAGTGTGATTTGTATCAAAAAGAAATTCAATATTTAGGACATGTCATTTCCTCGAAAGGTATTGTCGTGGACCCGGAAAAGATAAAAGCCATTATGGAATGGCCAGTACCTAAGGATGTGGAAGATATCCGGTCATTCATGGGAATCATCGGTTATTATCGCAGATTTATAGAAGGATTCTCCAAGATAGCCTACCCTATCACGTCATTACAAAAGAAAGGAACCAAGTTCAACTAGCTGCAAAAGTGTCAAGACAGTTTTAACAAGCTAAAAGAATTATTGAGATCAATGCCCATCTTGAAGGTAGCAGACCCAGATAAAGACTTCACAGTATGCGTTGATGCAAGAGGGGCTAGGCGGTGTTCTAACTCAGGAAGGGCACGCGATTTGTTATGAATCCCATAAATTAAAGGAACATGAGCGAAATTATGTCACTCATGACTTAGAATCGGCAGTAGTAATACATGCCTTAAAAATGTGGCGACACTATATCATGGGTAGAAAATTCTTACTATTGACAGATAATAGCGAAGTGAAATATCTGTTTAACCAACCATACCTTAATGCGAGAAAAGCAAGGTGGCTAGCCTTCTTGAGCGAATTTGACTTTGAAGTCAGACATATCAAGGGTAAGGAAAATAAAGTAGCAGATGCTTTAAGCCGAAAAATCCATGGGTTATTTGAGATAAATATCAGTAGAGCACAAAGTGATCTGGAACAAAGAATAAGAATAACAGGTGTTAATGACGAAAATTACACTAAGATGATGGCGGAATTGAAAAATAGCGTCACAAATTTAGATGAACCGGATATAAGTCTCAACAAGGAGGGACTATTAAGATTTAAAAATAGACTTTACGTACTAGATTCAACAGAGCTAAAATTAACTATTTTAGATGAAGTGCATAAGAAACCATACTCTGGCCATCCAGGTTACCAGAAAACAATAACAACACTCAGAAAACTATTTTACTGGCCTAATATGAAGGGAGAAACAATAGAGTACTTGGCTAGGTGCCAAGATTTCCAGCAGGTTAAGGCTGAACACCAGCATCCAACCGGCCTATTATAGCCATTACCAGTACCAGAATGGAAATGGGAGACCATCTCACTGGACTTTATCACAGGTTTGCCTAAAACTCAGAAACAAAATGATTCTATCGTGGTTGTAATCGATAAACTCAGTAAGTCTGCAGACTTTATTCCTGTAAAGTCTAGTTTTAAAGGTATTAACATTGCTGAAATATTCATGAAA
>JASDQU010735432.1:302489-313523 GCA_032191745.1 Picea mariana
AGAATGATCGGGGGGGTTCTGACTAGGACTATGTGCTGTAGATTTGAGCAGGCAAATCTCGGCCGCCCAGATCTACACGTACAATAGCACAATGCGTCCGGGCCCAAAACTTAGGATAAAAGGTAAAAAGTGGGTTTTTTATCCCTCTTTTGTGCACAAATTCACCATGGTGTCCTTACCTAAGGGAAAAACACCCCTTTTACAACATTGTGCTAATAATATCAAAGCCATTGTGTAACAACGAACTCTTCTTCTCTCATGTTTTTTCTTGTTTCAGGCTACCTCTTAAAATTATCTTTGATCATGACTCCAACTTTCTCTACACCTTCTGGAAAACATTATGGAAATTACTAGGATGTCAATTTTATCTTTCTACAACCTTTCACCCTCAAACACATGGATAGACTAAAGTGATGATTCTCATTTTAGTACATGAACTTCATATTTATTACACTTGCAATAAATAGTGTGATACATATTTACATATACTACAACACAATTATAATAGGGCAGTGAATATACCAACAAGGTACCTACCATTTGAAGCATGCTATGGGTATCAACCTCTAACTATCCTTATGAGATACTAGTCACTCTTCATCCCACAACCTCCCAATACCAACAACATGAATATAAACATGCTTCATCCTTTGTTTAAAATTGCAGCACATCCATTCACAAGTTGCAACAACACTAAAAGATTCAAATGCTCAATACAAGACTGTCATATATTTCCTACACAATTTCAAGTGGGGATAAAGTATGTTTATATCTCAACAAGCAATGTTTCAAAGGACAATAAAATCACAAACTCAAACCTATACATTATGTGTCAGACACCATTATACAAAATATTAATGATAATGTTTATCATCTATAGATTACCTAATAATTGTTCGTTCATGATGTGGTGACCATTAATAACCTTAAGTTGTATAAGCATTCTCTTTTGCAAGTTGAAGTTTAGATATCTCACCTAGTAGATACCATCTGAGATTATCAACCCCCTTTTGCAAAATATACACTACTATATGTGTGCATCATATCCACTTGGCAGTAGAAACATAACTTTGATCTCATGGAGTGTAAATCATAACTCCCAAGCCAAGTCAAGTGGTCCTCTCAATCTGTGTTTGAAGCCACATTTCCCTAGCTCATTGAGAAAGTGTGTGCACTTTCAGATAAATAGGGAGGAATTCATGTGGAACATGAGGATGCACTCACTTAATGGAAACCCCACCAATGATGCAACCTAAGGAATATGCCTCATTAGCAATACCTATCCCTTGAGGGAATTTTTCTATATTTTATAGCAGCATGTATGATAGTTATTTACATCTTTCAGCCTTCAAGTTGCATGCATTGCATTATTTACAATGCATTTCCATCCTCCTGCTACATGCATTTAGTTTACTATTTTCTTTAGTTGGAAGTTAGCTTGAGTGGACCCATTGTAAATATATAAAAGGCCGTTGTCTATTTTTGACAGAAATATATAGTTGGTTCATCTTTGGAAGTCTTGTTGTTTTCTATTGTGGGGTTTTGTTGTACTTGTTGCTACTGTCTCGAACATCCTTTTTGTGGTCTATTTATTGGAAAATTGTCCCTCGGTCCATACTGACAAATTTAAAACCCTAGATGTTTGATCCATGAACCTAAACTAATTTTCTGAGCATATACAAGAGGTCTAAATCCACACATGTGACAGGTACATCTTTCATTGATCAGGGGGTAAGCTAAAGGGTTTTTTTTTACACTCAGAAATTTTGTTTGTATTCAGATTTGTTTATATCTTTTCTCATATGCAATGACCTAGTAAACAAGAATTTAAAAGAATTTTGTTTTTCAATTTTTTCCCTAATTCTAACAAACTCAAAACCAACTACTTGTGGATATGTGTACTTAACCAAAATGCCATGATGATTATTACGTCATTAAAAGAGTAATTGGTATCCCTTCAAAATTAAACTGGCAGTTTCAAACATTTATATAGTGTTGCAGATCTAAAGGTTGAATTTGGTTGAAGGATAGATTACTTTTCCATAACTTATTAAAGTTATCCATGCATACTAATTCCAAGGAACAATTATGGGGGACTATTTGCAGTGGTGGGTTTAGACCCATTCTATATTGGAAGAGTCATCCCATGTGGATCAAAGATATAAGTAAGAACACTTCAAGCCTTAATATCATAACTAGATTACTGATCCAAGGGACTTCTTGAAAGGACCAGCTTATATCATTTATTGGATAATCATACAAATAAGTGGAGCTAGAGGTAGTTTGGGTAGAAAAAAGGGTTGCTAACTTGCTAGTATGTTTATGAGAGAAAGAGTTGTGAATTAAATATGGGCTTGGTATTGGTTGACTTGGTCAAGGGTACTGAAGATATCTTTGTGTGGTTATATTGGGTTTGGATCTACACATTAGATATGGGATTTTATCTATGTTTTCTTGGGTTTCTGCAGCAACAAGGAATTTACTAACCAAAACTGTGATTTCAGTATCAATTTGGTTTTTGTGATGAAACTAATCCATGGATTCTTCAAAACAAATAATAACTAAAGCATATGAATGCTTCCCTAGGTTGGCTATGCTTAGCTTGACCATGGGGTTGGAATTTAAAGAAATTTGCAAGAACTTTACATAGTAATCTCTGTCACCTAGTTTCATAATCTATGACTTTCCTCCACCCACAGAGTAATATTCCAAGTATGGGATTGTTGGAAATGTTGACATATCCTTTCTTCCTTGTAAGTGATGACAACAAAATAAAGTGGGTCTATATAGTCATTGGACAAGGATCGAACATCATCCACAACAATTTGGAAACAACATTTTCTAAGAGGCTTGAGCACGGATGCACTACAATAAAGCATAGTATGTCCCCCATGTAGTTGTCCATTTATATAAGATTAAAGCTTAGCAACCTATGAAATTGTAACAAATGGTTCAGACAACAGGTTACGAATTTGTATTCGGCATGGTTCTTTTGCTACTCAAGTTTGATGGAAAATGGGGGCATATAAATACTCTACCTGAGGTTCTACCTATTGTTATGCATCGATCAAACACACATCATTTCACTTCATCTATGTGTTTGTAGTTGGGTCATCATCATTTACCTTGTTATATGCAATGGATGGAAATCCAATCGTTGGGAAATTTTGATAGCTTGAATGACCAATAAACCCAAAATCCAAATCCTCCTCTCAATAATACAATGCTAGGCTCTCATTACCATAGGTTGTAGGAGTGTAATCATGATGGAGAGGATGATGTATTCATAGGTTCTCACCTTCCAATGCATATGATATACTATGGAACAATTATTTTCTTAATTTTATCATTACATGGATAGAAAAACCATGCTCTGTCCAAGAACATGGTTATGTCTCAGATCTTGATACAATTTCAAGTGAGAGTGATCATAAACAAGGGCACTATGTAGGCTCGACAATCCTTGAGAACGATGAACATCACTGTACAAGTGCAGAAAATCTTGATGATGAAGGCTATGTTGTGAAAGACTACTTATAGGGCAGTTCATATGATGTTTTATTTTCTCTTTCAGAGGAAGATGAAAAATGGATGTCTGAGAATGAAGAAGTAGACAATTGGTGTGGCAGGGACAACTCACATTTTCAAGATTAAGTTGAACAGAACAAGTGTGATGAAGGTGATATTTATCCTACCGATAATGTTGGGTTAGACAATATGGAAAATAATTTGTTGTTTGAGATGTGCTTGTGTAAGAGGGAAAGCTAGCACACACTAGCTTTCCCCCACATTGAATGATGTGTGAGATGGGTTTGTGCTTGTGCAAGAGGGAAAGATAGCATGCGCTAGCTTTCCCCCAAAATGGAATGACGTTCGAGATGTGCTTGTTCTTGTGAAAGAGGGAAAGCTAGCACATGCTAGCTTTCCCCCATGGTCAATTGTGTTGTTCAAGATGGTCTTGTGCTTGTGCAAGAGAGAAATCTAGCAGGCGCTAGCTTTCCACCATGGTGGAATGATGTTGTTAGATATGCACTTGTGCTTATGCAAGAGGAAAAGCTAACACACGCTAGCTTTCCTTAACGGTGGAATGATGTTGTTTGAGATGTTCTTGTGCTTGTGCAAGAGGGAAGTTTAGCATGTGTAAGCTTTTCTCCATGCTATAATGATGTTGTTAGAGATGTGCTTGTGTTTGTGAAAGAGGGAAATATAGCACACACTAGATTTTCCCCACAATGGAATGATGTTATTCAAGATGTGATTGTGCTTCTGCAAGACTGAAAGTTAGCATGCACTAGTTTTACCCCACAGAGGAATGATGTTGTTAGAGATGCGCTTGTGCTTGTGAAAGAGAGAGAGCTAGCACACGCTATCTTTCCCCCACAGTGGATGATCTTGTTTGAGATGTGTATATGATTGTGTAAGAGGGAAAGATATCATGCACTAGCTTTCCCCCATGGTAGGATGATGTTTGAAATGCGCTTGTGCTTGTGCAAGAGGGAAAGATAGCATGCACTAGATTTCCCCAACACTGGAAAGATGTTGTTTGAAATGCGCTTGTGCTTGTGTAAGAGGGAAAGCTAGCATGCACTATATTTCCACCATGGTGGAATGATGTTGTTCGAGATGCACTTTTGATTGCACAGTAGGGAAATCTAGCACACACTAGCTTCACCCCATGGTGGAATGATGTTATTCAAGATGTATCATCATGAGAAAGAAGCTTGAGGGTGGGCTTGTAGGTAGCATACCTCGGCCTGTGGCTAGCTGGGTATGTTACATGTATCGATGTTATTTGATATGCGCTTGTACTTTTGCAAGGGGGAAAGCTAGGACATGCTAGATTTCCCTCACAATGGAATGATGTCGTTCAAGATGCAGTTGTTCTTTTATAAGAGGGAAAGCTACCATGTGTCATATTTCCCACACAATGTAATGATGTTGTTCAAGTTTCATTTATACTTGTGCAAGAGATAAATCCAACAAACACTAACTTTTCTCCACAGTGGAATAATGTTGTTCGAGATGCACTTATGTTTGTGTAATAGGGAAAGCTAGCAGAAACTAGCTGTCCCCCACAGTGGAATGATGTTGTTCAAGATGCACTTGTGCTTGTTCAAGAGGGAAAGCTAGCACACGCTAGATTTCCTCGATGGTGGAATGATGTATTTCAAGATGAGCTTATTCTTGTTCAAGAGGGAATACTAGCATGTGCAATCTTTCCTCCATGCTAAAATGATGATGTTCGAGATGCACTTGTTTGTACAAGAGGAAAAGGTAGCACACGTTAGCTTTCCCCCATAGTGGAATGATATTGTTCAAGATGCACTTGTGCTTCTGCAAGATGGAAAGCTATCCTGCTCTAGTTTTACCCCACAGAGGAATGATCTTGTTCAATATGTGCTTGTGCTTGTGTAAGAGAGAAAGTTAGCATGCACTAGCTTCCACCCATAGAGAAATGATGTTGTTTGATATGCATATATTCTTATGTAAGAGAGAAATAACACTTACCCCAATGGTGGAATGATTTTCGAGATGCACTCGTGATTGTGCAAGAGGGAAAACTCGTATACACTATCTTTCCCCTAGGTTGGAGTGATGTTTTTCAAGATGCATTTGCACTTGTGCTTATGAAAGAGGGAAGGATATCTTACGTTATCCTTTTTCTATGGTGGAATCATGTCGTTCAATATGTGTTTGTGCTTGTGAAAGAGGGAAAGCTAGCATGCGCTATCTTTCCCCTACGATGGGATGATGTTGTTTAAGATGAGATCATGTTTTCACATTAGGGAAAGATAGCATGCACTAGCTTTCCCCTAGAGTGGGATGATGTTGTCCGAGATGAGCTTGTTCTTGTGTAAGAGGGAAAGATAGAATGCACTAGCTTCCCCCACGGTGGAATGATGTTGTCGGAGATGAGCTCGTGCTTGTGCAAGAGGGAAATCTAGCATGCACTAGCTTTCCCCACTGGTGGGATGATGTTGTTCAAGATGCACTCTTTCTTGTGCAAGAGGGAAATCTAGCACGCCTAATGGTGGGATGATGTTGTTCGAGATGCGCTCCTACTTGCGAAAGAAGGAAAGATATAATGAACTAAGTTTCCACCACGGTGGGATGATATTGTTCACAATGCGCTCCTACTTATGCAAGAGGGAAAGATAGCAAGTGCTAGATTTCCTCCACAGATGGATGACATTGTTGAAGATGTGCTCCTTCTTGTGCAAGAGGGAAACCTAGCATGTGCTAGCTTTCCCCCAAGGTGGGATAATTTTTTTCAAAATGTGCTCCTACTTGTGCAAGAGGGAAAGATAGCATGCACTATCTTTCCCTCATGATGGGATCTTGTTTGAGATGTGCTACTACTTGTTCAAGATGGAAATCTATCACGCACTATATTTCCCTCATGTGGATGCTTGTCGGAGTCACGGATATGGTGATTGGTAGGACTAAGTATCTCTATTCCTGGTAGGTCATGAGAATACTAGATGTCGACGCTCTCTCTTACATTCGTTTCATCCAAGAATTCATGTCCAGCAGTCTGCCCCTTCCCATGTGCTCGACGCAAGATGTAGCGTCTACCCATGCACTTACTCAAAAAAGAAAACTCCTATCCACCGGGGACCGGGTCAGGCCGAGTCTCTTCTTTTTATGTTGTGAAAGAAGAATGTATGAGCGGGAGAGGGAAAGCCGCATAATGACCCGGAGTCTGTTACATGTCAAAATTACTCAGTTGGATAAGTATCGCATTGTCCCTCTCAATTGTCGTAAGTGTCGCATCAACTTTCGCAAGTGTCGCAAGTTGGTCACAAGTGTCGCAAAATATGTTCAGACGTGCTGCCATGTCAACGACACTAAAGAAGCACTTATAACATCTCACATGATTGATTTGGAGGAGAAGAATTCGTTTACTAGAGTCAAATAACTCTTGACACCTGAAAGGGGCCTTGAAACAAAGGTTTTGAGGGGGAGCGCTCTTCCACTTCAGCTCTGGAAGCACTGGCGCTCCCCTATAGTGCTTCAGGGAGTGTTATAATGCTCCCCAGCCCCTTTGAAGGAGCGCTGCTCATCTTGAGAGTGTTGGCGCTACCCCAAGGCTTGCCAAGGAGCGCTACAATGCTCTGATTCCCCTTCTAAGAGAGAGCTGCCTAATCTGAGGCAGTAGTTGGCCCGTTGAGGAGAATAAGGGGAGGATCATTCGAGATCAAGAGGCAGTTGTGCTTGAATTCTTGGTTTCATCAATAGATCCCTGATCTAAGGAGAAGGTTCCCAACTTGTTCTAAATATAACTCAAGAGGTTAAGCTCCTCTTAACCTATATAAACAGGCTCTATGATGGTGGAAAGGGGGAAGAATTATCAGCATATAACTTATGATCTCATAAGGAACACACAGTCCATCAAAGGAGAGTAATCAGTGAAGTTACTGTGATCTAGATTGTGGAACTTTCTGGCAAGGTTTAGACGAAGAGGACTTGACGAAGTTGTCGCATTCGCATCTACGATTGTAAGCACTGCTGTTGTTATTCTCATTACTATGACACGCTTGGCCTGTTTCTTTCTAGTTTGTTTCTAATGTCGCATGAACTTATCACTAGCTGATAGATCTGTTTTCAAGGTAACAACAATAGGGTAGGAAGTAGTCATATCTTGCTTTGTCCGCAGAACTCAGTGAGGAGAAAAGGATTGGAGCGCAACTCAGAGCGTGCAGGGACAAACGTCGATAACAGGTACTTCTATCATCCTTCCTTCTCATGTGTTAAGTTTAGATAGATTTGAAAGAAATTCAGTGTCCATGATAATCACTTTTCTGTCTAGAGTTAGGGTCAAGCTCTAGAGGTCGATCTACTTGTCCGCAGGTAGATTTTCCTACAATAGAAACTGGCGACTCCGCTGGGGAGATAGCCTTAAATTGAAACCTCTTGTTTGGATTTTTCTCCTCATTGACCTTGGTCTATCCCTTCATTGTTTTAGACCTGGTTTACTCCTCTTTTGATTAGTTTCATTAGCTAATTGACTCCTTACTGTATCACACTCAGCATATTTGTTGAGTTTGAATTCCATTTTTTGGAATTTTTCGACATTTCTGGGGTTTTTAGACCCTGGCGCCCTTGTCCTAGTGTTAACAGAGCGCCAGCACTCCCCCATACCTATACACAGAGTGCTATAATTCTCTTTGCCTTTGGCAACAGAGCGGCAGCCTATTTCTGGCCAAGAAACCCTCCAGAATTGCCTTTTTCAGGGTTTGCCTCTGTGTCTTTTGTGTTGAGTGATCTAGTGAGTCACCTTTTCTTCCCTATCAACCTGGGCATCTGTATTTTTGAAGAATAAACACCTTGTCCATTGGATCTTATAGCCTTCTTCACTATTTTCATTGAGTTTTTTCTGTCGAGTGAAATTTGAAACCCATGCATTGTTCTTTTCTCCTCCTCAGTTGAGTAAAAACCCTGGTGAAGGTCATCAAAGGCCTACAGACCTCTTTATCTTGATTTTGATCAAGGTCGTTGTTCTTCAAATTTTTTCTTTTGGGTGTGAAGTTTGCTTTTCTCTTTGATTGTTTCTCTTCCTTTTTCTTTTTCGTTTTGATTGCTACAAAAGGGTGTTGTTTGTGTGACTTTTGCTTGTGCTAGTTTGGTTTCCATCCATACTGAAAAGATAATTAGTAAAGACAAGCATTGTGTTGTATCGATCATCATTCATACACAAACAATAAAAAAGCATATGTTTGATTGATTGTGCATATTAGAAGGTATTTAAAAGTTTTTGCATTACATCAGGTTTTGATTGAGAAAAAGAATCGTTTGAGGGCATTCCATAGTTGTGCTGGATTAGTGAAAGAACTCTCTCTCTCCCTTAGCTATATGTTCATCGAAAGAAAATGACTGCTTATCATGTTTGATGCACTCTTTGGGTCTGAGTCATAATTCCATTTGTTTCACTTCCATGCACCCCTTTTGCGTAAAGAACATCCACTAAAATCAATGCTAATTAAAAGTTATCTAGAACTTTTTCTTTTCTAGGATCCTCCACCAACAGTAGAATAGGATTAGTACTTTGGATTAGGGCTGTGAGCATAAATCTCCAAAGTTTCTAAAACAAACAGTAGTATCCTGAGTTAGGGAGAGTAAATCCAGTTATCGTATAAGTCTGCCTGGGATCCCCCTCTTACACAAGGGTTACACACGAGGTCGCATTCAGGTAAGCTACGGGGACTAACCCTCCGTGGTTTAACTGTTTGTGGTGGTTTGATCGTATTATGGGGGTCACTTTGAGGTAAATCCACAATTACTCCGTGGAAGCCTTTTAGTTGATTTCGGGCTTGATACCCTGCCCGTACGTTCAAATCGGACTGTCGACTGTTCCTGCCCAGGGGCTGACTACAAATTGGTAACCTTAGTGGCCATAATCTTTAGGTTCTTACACAAGGTGACAATGACAAGAAGTCTCACTGTACCTGGAGCAGACATTGGTCAAACTCACTCGGGCTCCTTGGAGGGTAAATCCACAATTACTGCGTGGAAGCTTGCACCAAGGCGTAAGTATATTAAGCAGGTCGCCATTGTAACTGTTCCACCCTATCCCTGCCCCTTCTGGACTTGATCACGCGACGTTGGATTTCATCACCAACTAGTACGGTGATCAAAAGAAGGTCATGTTTGCTTGGTTGAGATTCTTAGATTTTTTAGCGTGTGCTGTTTCTTTTCCGTTAGTTGGCCATAGATTTCTTTAGTCGACTTTTCTTTGCCAACATCGACCCTCCATGCCGCTCATGGAGGCTATAGGGACTTCCTCCAAAGAATATGGAAGGAAACACCCCTTTACCCCCTCATTCAATTGAGGAATCTCCTCAACAGAGCAAGGTTCATAATGCTACAACTTCACAGGAAGAAGTTCCCATCCCTCTAGAGAATTTTCGAATTGTCTCAGAATCTCCAGAAGCTTATCGCATTCCAGAGGGGTACGAACGACAAATCCTCCACCTAAATGTTGCTGGAGAATTTGTTGTCATCAACCCGGCTGACATCCCAGCTGGGTCTCCTCAAAACCCTTTGGTCAGCGATCCTTTTTGGACTGCGGATGTTGTTCGGAGTCCACCACATTTGGTGCAATATCTTTATGGGATAGGAGAAGGTGTCGATGCACCCTTTTCCTATACGGTACCCCCAAATCACTTCACCGGTACCACCACTTTTATAGCCACACCAACCATTGGTCCGAACATACCGTCCATTGGCCCAAGGCCTACAATTCCTCTCCAGATAGCCCATTCGACAATGACACTGCACATTTCGACTATCCCTGCCGGTAATGCAGTAGTTAATCAAGCCCTGATTGGCACACCTGTAACACCAAGACCTACACTCCCTTTTGGATTTAGGGCATTGAATGCTTCTGCTACCACCACTACCCAAATGGTACTGGGAAGTTCCATACCTATCCAACAACCCGGAGGGACTGGTCTTGGTGGTCCCAACCCAATCGGTGGCACCGGCCCATCATTGACGTCTGGCTTCCAGATCCCGGGAACTCTCCCTCAAACTGGGGGGCATCCTCCCATTGAAGGAAAAATCCCATTCGGAGGGAACCCCAATGCTGGGGAGCATCTTCCCATCGAAGGACAAATTCCATTCGGGGGAAACCCTCAAGCTGGGGGGAAACCTCAATCCGGAGTACACCATCAACCCCAAGGACAACATACGTCCGCTGTGCCTAATCCATGGGGCGTCCCTTTTCAAGGGAATCCACATGCCTCCACAAGACAACATACGTCCGCTGCACCTAACCCGTGGAGCGTTCCTTTTCAAGGAAATCCACATGCCTCCACAGGAAAAAATATTCAGACTCCGCAATAGCCCCCTTATGGAAAAATGCCAAACCCACCCTATAATCCACACAACCCATCCGTTTATCCCCCGCTCACAAATACTTCTCAAAACATCTCAAATCCTATGTACCTTGGTCAAAACCAACCTCACATGAGAGGGCCCACGAGTTATAATTATCCACATAACCCAGTATTGGGCCCCACTGGTGTCCCTTTG
>JASDQU010735432.1:314185-330010 GCA_032191745.1 Picea mariana
TTCACCTTCAGTCTTTGGAGGTGCTTCAGAGAAATGGTCATCTATAGGGATCTTCAGTTTGGTGTAGAGTGATGCAAAGATAGATTCAAGATGGGTGGTCAGTTCTTGTTTGACTTCCTCCATTGAGGACTGCATGGTTGTATTTATGGTAGCATTGATGGATGAATCGATGGAGGCAATAGTAGCACTGAGTTGTTTCACTTGTTTTTGGGTTTCGAGGAAACCAGATTGCATGGTGTTGAAGCGAGCTTCCAAGTCTTGGCTATGGGTATGAGCCATGAGGATGGGTGAACTAAAAAGGGGTAGGTGAGGTAAAACTTTTTTCCGAAAAATGATATGGATGAATGTGATAAGGGAGGAGAGATGAATCCAATGGAATAGGTCTCAAATAATGGTGAAAAAATTTCCATATTTTTTTTTTTACACCTACAGAGTTATACTCCGGTCTGAAGAATACTAAAGTGATTGAATCCCCAAATGCTTAATCAGAAAAAAATGTGTATTTACTTGGTAACCCGAACATAGTTGCGCGGCAATAGATCCGGTCTATTTTAATTTGTTTATGTTTCTGTCCCCCAAGGATTAGGTATTCAAGGGTTCTATAGACAAGGGTTTGCCCTGTGCTATAGCTCTCTAATATAAGTGTGGGGTCCAACAGTAGTACTCGGCCCAATATCTCAGGGAACTAACTAAGGAGGATAGACCGTACCCTTAGCCGTACTACCCGACTACCCAGGTACTAGAGAGTATCTTCCCGAGTGTTGTTCACGGTGACACTATAGTAGTCTGGGGGTTGATAGGTTTATCTAAAGAGGGCTTCAGGAAATCTAGGTTGATCCATACACAGGTGTTGTCTGATGTGCTACCACTCGAGGGGGTACCAACAGGGGTTACAAGGGTGGCCAACAGATGTGCGCTTAAGAACCACTTGTATTTCCTGCGTGTATGAATCCCTCAACCGCAGGTTTATGTGCGTAACAACAAATCTCTGTGGCTTAAAGACGTCGGAATACATCTCTACCCTGAAAAAAAATTCCCATAATTTATGCCAAAGAAAGTGCTCTGATACCACTTGCAAGATACCAGATATAATAAATATGCAACACATAAATAAAATGCTAGAAATGGCAGAATAACAATAATATATCCAACATAATCTCCACAATAACACAAAAATGATATAAGAACAACAACAGAAATAGCACTTTGATTTAGAAAGCAATGTTCACAGGCCTCTTCGAGGGGGCAACCTCCAATCGAGCAATGCTCTGTTACAATAATCTCCAAGCTAGGGTTTTCATACCCTCGACCCTTATTTATAGTAAATATGTCTATCAAGAGAAGCATCTAGAGAAAGATCCTTCTAGAAGCGGAAGCTTCTATTAGGTTTTCTTACATCCACCTTATTCTATTTTATTGAAATGCCTTATTAATATTGACCTTTATTACATCCGAATATATTGATCTACCTATGTGCGGGTTAGGACCCTAACAATAGGTAAATCAAAATATCAAAGCATTTGTTAAGTGTTATTGATAGTATATTGAATGTTTATTATAGCAAATACTATTAAGTGTTATTGATAGTATACTATATGTTTTTTTTTTAGCAAATACTGATTTTCTTTAATTTTGTGTACAGATGCAAATGTTTATTTTGTATTTTCTATTGGAGACGAGGTAGATCTTATACAATCAGGATTGAAGTTAGGTGAGGGCTCCATATTCAATACAGAGCTTGTTCATAAGGTGCATGGAAGGATGGTAAAGAAAGGATGCATAGTGGTTAAAATTGAGAAGGTGTTAAAACATGATGCTCCTCTACCACATCCAATAGGATTTGAGTGTACACAAGGGGATGCATTGGAATCTTATGAGATTTGGACAGAATCAGATTTGGAACGTCATTTTCATGATCATCCCACAAATATAATTTTGAAAAAAGGGGACTATGTTGACCTCCTAATTAATGGTCAAGTTATTGGGCTAGGAAGGGTTGAATACGTAGACACTGGGGCTTATTATGGTAGATAAAGGGTTGATGTAGACTATGTTACAGTTTTTATAATTGATGTCACTCAACCACATTTGATTCTATAATATGTTGATGAAGGGGACATACATCCATGGAAGATCGTGGAATTGAGGCACAACATAGGTAAATCAAAATATGAAATCACGTGTTAAGTGTTATTGATAATATATTGAATGTTTATTTTAGCAAATACTGTTAAGTATTATTGATAGTATAGTGAATGTTTTTTTTAGCAAATACTAAGTTTCTTTAATTTGTTGTATAGGTGCAAATGTTTCTTCTGCATTTTCTATTAGAGACAAGGTAGATCTTCTACAATGTGGAGTTAAGGTAGGTGAGGGATCTGTATTCAATAAATATCTTGGTCATAAGGTGCATGGAAGAATGGTAAACAAAGGATGCATATTAGTTAAAATTGAGAATGTGTTGAAACATGATGATCCTCTACCACACTCAACAGGATTTGAGCATACACTAGGGGATGCATTGGAATCTTATGAGATTTGGCCAGAATCAGATTTGGAACGTCATTGTTATGATCATCCCAAAAATATTCCCAAATATAGGGTTACATTCACATGTACAAGGTTTTTTCTTACACATGGATGCACATGAGAAAGCATGTGCATTGCCAACGGAATGATAGATAATGTCTACGAGGATGACATGGTTGAGGGTGAAACACTAGGTGAAATGGACTTCAATGTTTGCGTGGAAGAGATACATGGAAATTGTGAAAGATGTAGGATAGGGGATAAGTCTATACATTGTTTGGTTAGATGGCCAATAAATAAATTGGTGGACAACAAAGGTGAGATATTAAGGGTCAAGGAAAATTTCAAGGAACCACCCAAGGAAATGGTGATATGGGATGTGATAGAGGACACAAGTCCCTTAGAAAAATGTGATGGGGATATTTATAATGAAAAAAATATAGACTCAAATTATATGCATGTAACGAGGCCATATAAAATTATTAAACGCGTTATGGCTACAAAAAAAGTTGCAGAATGTCAAACAAGGATAGATGAAGAGAAATAAATATGAATTTTGACAGCAGATGAATGTTGTAGACAAGTTTGTCTTCAACATGTGGATAGGAAGGCCATTGCAGTTGCTAGAAGGAGTATGGAACACATAAATAAAAATTGTATTCGGGAATTTGTCTTGAATTCACTCCTTTCAAATGAAGTCATGTCAAAAAGCCATGGCCATGGCCTATATCCTATTGTTAGAAATGTAAAGGACATGATATTTAATGGTAATATTATTTGTAAGAAAGCGTGGTACAAGATACATAATATTCCTCAAAGCACCTTCTCTAAATACCAAAATTATTTCCAGCATCGACAGATCAAAGCCATTCATGGTAACACCAACATGCGAATCACGTGCACATATTGTGGTAGACATATAAATATTACACAAAATTGTAATGGATAATTCAGATTATTCACCAAACCAAACACACCAAGTTGAAAAAGATGGAAGGTATGCTCCTTTAAGATTGTTTCCTTCTACTTACACACAAAGTTCTTTGTTAAATCAGATCAATGAGGCTCTTCAAAAACTAAATTACCCATCAATATCACAATAAAAAATGAGCAAGATCTGGAATACTCATTTTTGAGATGTGGCATTCTCAAACAATACAAACTTCAGTAAATGTAGTGAATGTATCATGTTGAAATCACAGATGAAGTCAACAACTACAAAAGAGTTGGAAGAAATGGCACAAGGTAGATTGAACACACATAACAAGACTATTATGTGTGGAAGATATTGCTACTATGCCCATAGAATTATGTCAGACTGGTTTCCAAAGGAGTATTTGAGCATTATCCATGATAAAATGGACAAAACAAAGACTTCAATCCCAAGTTTGTGTGTCAAATTAAAATCTATTGTAAGAACAAACTTGGGTTTGTCATTGACAGGTATGCTAACACATGGGCATAAGACATGAGGTTTTGGTCATTTCTCCCTACCATTTATACATATGGGATCACAATTTACCATTACATCCCTTGCAAAGTGCTTGAGGGACCTTGAAGACCCATACCCTGATATGTATGGTGATTTGATTTATGAGAGTGGAAGTTCTAGAAATCCACTCTCAAATGCATTAATAGACAATAATATTTACTCAAAATGTAGAGTGTACAAGTATGATTTTCTATCTCATAGAATACCAAAAAATCAGAATGTTGATTTTAAACCTCTTCCTCCACATTTGTTGTTACAGTTGGACAATGCAACAAGTGATAATAATAATCGTTATATTTTCATGTTTCTATCACTTTTAACTGCACTTCGTGTCTTCAACACTATTGAGGTTGGGTTTTTGCTTGTGGCACGCACTCATGAAGACATATATGGAACCTACGGAAGAATGTATTCGAACTTGAAAAGTAAAGACATATATTCTTTACTTGAAATGATGGATACATATTGCACGATTGAAGAAAAATGATTTTTTCCACCTAAACTGATTGATAAGGTGTATGACTTCAAAAGTTTCCTTAATGGATACATCAAGGAGGGAAAAAATGCACTAGTCGGACATCTTAATGTCCAATACTTCCACTTTATTGTACTCAATGGTGTTCTAGTACTAAGGTATAAAGAATCCATCAGTGATATTGTGTGGTCAGAATGAATTGAGTTGTGGAGTGTAGATGAGCAGGATCAACCTAAATTTCCCACTGGGAATCCATCTTTCTTAGGTCCCAAAGAGAATGTTGTATATTTAAAAGAACAAAAGGAAGGAATAACATCATACATAAAAATGTGGAAAGACACTATCGACAATGATGATTCACCAATTGTTACAGAGGAATGGAAAAATAAAGTAGAGTATTGGGAAAGATTTCTTGGTACATTAGATGAAATCTACAATGATCATACAATAATGGAAGGAAGTGATTTATATTCTAAGGATTTATGTCCCAAGACAAGGCAAATTGTCAATGCTAACCGTAATGCACTCTATGTAATCTCAAGTATTATGGATGGGGATTTTGATAATGTGATAGATGAAACAATATATCTTAGACCCAAGTGAAACAATCCAAAGCCAACATTCAATCCTATGATTGATGTTGAAAAAGGAAAGATGCTGCTAGTTAGATCAGGAAACGAGGATGAAGGGGAGATGATTTGGATGGAAAAATCCACCTCGGAAATCTTCCAAGATGATCAAATTGAGACTCTTCATGTAAAGGTTGAATGGTGGAAGCATAGTTCAGGGAAATACAAAGGAAAAATATTAGAACAATATTTGGTACCAAATATTGATGACACAGAACTTGAATCTATTCCAATTAATACCATTGTTTGGGCATGGATGCCAAAGAAAGAATATTGCAGGAATACCAAGATAAACAAATGCGGTGTAGAAGATGTACTTGATCTACTCGAGCGGATACCATGAGATCATGCAGATATGATTCATGAATGTAATTTTGTCCTTTGAAGGATCTAATAATATACACGGAGATACTCTTTTTCAATGTTTGATGTATATCAAATATTCTTTTCATATTATTTTTTGAAGAGTTTTATATTATTTAATACATATATGCAAATTTTGGCTCAATGTCAATGTATTCATGTGGGGATGCTTTATGAAAATTACATGACACCATTCAATATTTAAATTTTCAATTCTTTGTTTAGATCAACATAATTTCTCACTATATCATCCTTGCATAATCAAATCCAATAATGCACTTAAATGTTTTTTCTATATTTGGTTTATTAAAACTATATTGAAGTAGCTCATTAGTATTATTTTCAATATAAAACGTTTAAACACTTCCTCAATAAATACTAGACTCTTGCAATATAGTATCAAGTGAGTTTTCCCTAATATTCGTTATTATATTTGATATAAATCAAATTGTACTACTTTGTTGCATTTTAATTCATAACCATTCTAATTCATAATACTTTGATTCTGATAGTTAAAAAACTTGCAAACTTTAAAGTGGTGTGAACATTATACTCAACACAGATAAAATAATTACTTAGTATTAATTATCAAAATGGCTAATAATACTAACAAACACAATTACTATGTCGTTAAACAAATTTATAGGTAAGAAATTTCTTACACAAACTATTATTCATGAGTCAATTTTTTTATAAACTTTTCTTTAATACAAAGATACAAATATTAATGATAATAGAAATTATGTAAAGAATCTAAGTTTTAGAGGAATATTAATATGTTCCAACACTTCATGAATAAACATTGAGGACTTGCAATATTTAGTTCACTCACTTTTTTGTGTCCCCTTTGGTATTTGAAAAAAATCAAATCATACTACTTTGTTCCTATTCTAATTCTTAATTGATTTTGATTGTTAAAAAAAATAATAATAAACATTGAACACACTATTAAGATCAATGTCATGTAAGAAATTTCTCATATATTTATTTATTATTGATGAAGTAAACCTCTATAGGTTAGATTTTAATACAAAAATAGAAATAATAATAGAAATAAATTTCATTGCTATTCTAATTCATAATTTATTTTGATCAATTCAAGGGTAAACCTAGACTTAATAATGAAATATTTTATGTTGTGGAATTTAAAAAGGCCACAAATTCCTATAATAAAATATAGTACTATGAATACAATACTAACATGAATGTCATTAAATAACTTTATAGGTAAGAAAACTATCAAAAAATTAAAAATAAACATTGAACACATTATTAAGATCAATTTCATTAAATAACTTTATAGGTAAGAAATTTCTCATATATTAATCTATTATTGATGAAGTAAACCTCGATATGTTACTTAGTTTTTAATACAAAAATACAAATAATAGTAGAAATATTTTTTGTTGCTATTCTAATTCATAATTTATTTTGATCATTTCAAGGGTAAACCTAGACTTAATAATGAAATATTTCTCTTGTGAACTTTAACATGACACCAACTTCCTAAAATAAAATATATTACTCAATGCAAAAAATATTAGTTACTATGAAAATAATTAAAAATCCTATAGTAATGAACACATTAGTATTATGTCATTAAATAGCTTTATAGGTCACTTGAAAATGCTTCCAATCTCCTAGACATACTATAGTACCTCGACGTGGAGATTGTTACTACAATATCAATTTATAACTAAAATCTAGGTTAATAATAGTAATAAACATTGATTATTAATGACATTAAATAAATTTTGGGTGAGAAATTTTTTACAAATCTATTATTCATAATGTAATATTTTATCAACTTAGATTTTAATAGAAAATATGCATAATAATAATAGAAATAAATTATGTTGTTATTCTAATTTATAATTGATTTTGATTGTTAAAACAATAAACTTAATAAGTAGTAACTCACATATAATATTTTATTTTATAGACTATATTTTTAATACAAAAATACAAATAATAGTAGCAATAAATTTTGTTGCTATTCTAATTCATAATTTATTTTGATCAATTCAAGGTTAAACCTAGACTTAATAATGAAATATTTTCTCTTGTGGACTTTAAAATGACACCAACTTCCTAAAATAAAATATATTACTCAATACAAAAAATATTAGTTACTATGACAATAATTAAAAATGCTATAGTAATGAACATATTAGTATTATGTCAGTAAAGATCTTTATAGGTCACTTGAAAATGGTGCCAATCTCCTAGACATATTAGAGACATATTAGAGTACCTCAACGTGGAGATTGTTACTATAATATCAATTTATAACTAAAGTCTAGGTTAATAATAGTAATAAACATTGATTATTAATGACATTAAATAAATTTAGGCTAAGAAATTTCTTACAAATCTATTATTCATAATGTATTCCTTTATCAACTTAGCTTTTAATAGAAAATATACATAATAATAATATAAATAAATTATGTTGTTATTCTAATTTATAATTGATTTTGATTGTTAAAACAACAAACTTAATACGTAGTAACTCACATATAATATTTTCTTTTATCGACTATATTTTTATTACAAAAATACAAATAATAGTAGAAATAAATTTTGTTTCTATTCTAATTCATAATTTATTTTTATCAATTCAAGGGTAAACCTAGACTTAATAATGAAATAGTTTCTCTTTTGGACTTTAAAATGACACCAACTTCCTAAAATAGAATATATTACTCCATACAAAAAATATTAATTACTATGACAATAAATAAAAATGCTATAGTAATGAACACATTAGTATTATGTCATTAAAGAGCTTTATAGGTCACTTGAAAATGGTGCCAATCTCCTAGACATACTATAGTACCTCAACGTTGAGATTGTTACTATAATATCAATTTATAACTAAAATCTAGGTTAATAATAGCAACAGGCATTGATTATTAATGACATTAAATAAATTTAGGGTGAGAAATTTCTTACAAATCTATTATTCATAATGTAATCATTTATTAACTTAGCTTTTAATAGAAAATATACATAATAATAATAGAAATAAATTATGTTGTTATTCTAATTTATAATTGATTTTGATTGTTAAAACAATAAACTTAATACATAGTAAGTCACATATAATATTTTCTTTTGTCGACTATAAAATATTGTCAACCTTCTAATATAATAAAATATAGTACTCAATATAGAGAATATTATTTACTATGTCTAGATTTAAAATTGTCATAATAGTAAGAAACACATTGGTATTATGTCATTAAATAGCTTTTATATAGGTCACTTTAAAATTCTGCCAACCTTCTACTAGTATACTAACTCAACATTAGTTAGTATATTAAATTATAATTAAATTGGTTAATAATAGTAAGTGACACAATATTATTAATGTCATTAAATAATATTAATCAACTTAGCTTTTAATACAAGTTATAAATAATAGTAATCGAAATAATGTAAGGAATACAAGTCTAAGAATTAGATTTTCTTCTACAAGTTTATGTAAATTTGATTTTATATAGTTTATCATGATAAATTTATCAAAACAATGGTGAATATATACAAAAACTAGTGAACCAAGCAATTTTTTAATCTCACAATTTGAAAAAAGGCAATCTTGCTAATTTAGTTTGAAATTCTAGATCTATTGTTTTTTATTTTGATCCATTCTTTTACTTAACACACAAGTTAAGATGTAGCTAAATCAAGATCCACTATGATCTAGATCCATTTAACTTTCAATAGAAAAATATAAATAATAATAATGGGAATAAATTATAATGATACATGAGAGTTTATAATCATACATTTATAACAAAAAAATGGTGAATATATACATTCAAAGTAGTGGATTAAATGATTTTCTAATTCCTTTTTTCAAAAAACCCAATCTAGATAAAGTTATAACATTCTAGATCCACTGAATATTTCCAAATTTAATGAAATATGTGTTCTAAGCCGATAGCACCTCTGACAAGATCCTCAGCCAGGAAGAATAGTCCAAAGATACAGGACAAGCTAGAAGCAAGTGAAAGACCTCCTACTTCGCCCACAGAAGGACAAAATAACATAAGATGGATAAATAAGCAGTTAAGGGAAGCTCAAGATCAAATCATTCAGCTCAGGGAAGAAAAGAGGATATCATATGACAGATCCATGAAGCACTTTAAAGAATGCAAACCATGCAGAGAAAATTATTTTGTGGCCCTTTCCAGTGCCCAGTCAAAATTGAAAAAGAAATGCAACCCTATTCAGGAAAGTGGGAAATTTGAAGGTACAAAACATAACACTAAGGAAGGAAAATAAGTACCTTAAACAAAATATGCAATTGAATGATGAAACTAGAAGAAGACTAGAACTACTTACATAAGTAGCAAAAATATAAATGAAGCAACTTCACATTTCTATCTTTTTGGGTATGTGACCATCTCAAGTTTTTTTCATATCATAATAGTTGAGGAAAACATGCATTTTTATATTGTATTTCAAGGCTTCACAAAGGTGACAACATAAGCATTTCCTGGGCACAAAAGTTGTTTGGACTGGTAAATTTTCATACACAACACTTGCACAGTGAGTCCTCACTACACAAATGTTCCAGGCACACATGATTAGTAAGAACAGTGGGATATGATTGGAATATGAGTGTTGAAGCTAATACGGGTCCCCAATCACTTGCTACCATCTGAATCTACATGAATTTCAAGAAAAGGAGTTTGCTACGCATAGTTTCTATGCAAATGTTGTAGGTAGCACTTGTGCAACAAAAATTATAGTTTTCTACGCAAAGGTGGAAGAGTTGTCCAACAATGCATAGGATGACTCGAGATTCTTTCCACATGCACCTGATGACTTATCAACAACAACATATTCAAAATGTACTCAAATATATGATTATATAAGATATTTTTGTTTTTCATTAAAGATGGTCAAACAAATTTACTATTTTTAGTAAAGATTGTTTAGGAGTTTTTCTCTTCCAATGTAACCAAATCCACCATTGTAGGAAGCAATAGTTCGAATCCTAGTAGCCTAGTGTGTAAATAGGCTTCTATATATTTGATCATTTTGATGTAAAGTAGGGGAGAGTTAGCAGAAGTATAGATATTTTTATCCTCATTGTAATTTTATGAATTTGAAAGAAATACAAATGCAGAAGTCTTGAATTTTTTATGAAAAATATTCTAATGGTGGTGATCTAAATATTGTACTCTTATATTTGTATGTACTTCTTGTGTCCTTAATTTCATATTCACTTTTCCTCTGCTTAAATTGGATAATTAAAGTTTCTAGAATTCATCTAATGGTGCTTTAGACTCAAGTGATTGAAACTCTCTTTATCTTCTTAAATAGGTTAGAATTCATCTTCCATGGTGGTCTGACTTTATTATATGTTTCTTTGCCTCTTCCACCATACACAACTAAACTCAAAATTGAAATTTCATCACCTAATTTAGCATTTGTTCCTCTGGGAAGTTCTACCTACCAGCCATTTTTTTCTTTCGTTTTCATGGGTTGACTCCATAGCCCAAGAGATACCATACCTCCTTTCCAACAAACCTTGAAAAACTACCTCAATCGTCTAAACCTAGCCATCAATTCAAAAAAATATATCTACCAGAGATCAAGTCTCAGAGATGTTGGGTTTGTGTTATATTCTTTGCACGGGTATGACACCTAGCTCGGGAAATGTGTCATCTATTTAGGTGGTTTTTTCAGCACATGTTTTTTTGTCGATGGTTTTCTATTTCCGGTTAAGGAATTAGGGTTTTGGACTAATCTAGGTCATTGGGTTAGGGTTTTGGATGCCGCTAGCTCCTATATGTATATTGTATTGTAAACAATGTAACACAATGAATGAATATAACATATGTTGGTTTTCCCGGTTTGGGTTTCCAAGGGAAAAATCTTTATGTAATGTTTGTATTTTTCATTGTATCTTTTCTGTTCTTTTTTGAATATCTATCTACAGTAGACATTGTACAAGGTTAGAATATACAAGAGAGAGCCCTCTCTAGATTGGAAGGGCTAGCTTCCAGTCTTAAATTTGGGTTGTAGGTTAACTTTGTAGATTGTTTCTTCATCCCAACAATTTACTGAGTGCTAACACACGGTACCTAAGGTAGATGTCTAATCACATTTTTAGTACCTTTGGAGGATGACATTTCCAAGAAAGGGTTTCTTGCACCAAGAAGGGTTGTTACATGGATATCAAGGTAATTGTTTCTCCGATATTTGTTGAAGGCCTCATCTCCCATCTCTGAAAGATCCTTATTTCCTTTTTTTCCTATTATAAGGGAGTTTTTTTCTTTCTCTTATCTTATAGGGACTTGGTAGTGTGTTCTCTTGGATTTAGCGACCTTCGATTGATTACATGTCTATGGAAACATTTCCTAGGACTACCAACCAAGGAACCCATTTTCATAGGGAACCTTTAATTTTTCCTTCTTTTGGTAACATTGGTCCTCCTTACATTGCTACATTAAGTCTTCCTCGATTCACTATAGAGTTACTAGTATGGTGTTTT
Source organism: Picea mariana (assembly GCA_032191745.1). Taxonomy (NCBI): domain Eukaryota; kingdom Viridiplantae; phylum Streptophyta; class Pinopsida; order Pinales; family Pinaceae; genus Picea; species Picea mariana. The sequence goes on from JASDQU010735432.1 coordinate 326,185, forward strand.
TCCACTCTGGTGCAGGGATGATTTTAAGGATGGAAATTTATTTTAAAATGTAGAAACCTTGGCGAATCTTACTAATTCTTCTTATGCGAACTATAAAATGTTTGGCGAGATTTTTATTAAAATATTCAAATTTCTAAGGATTTTATATAGTTTGTATACAAGTTTGGCGATTGTTAAGATAAAATAATTTTATCCTATAGAATTTGGGTGAATCATTTTTAGAATAGCGAATATGCTTTTGGAAAAAACCATGGAAAATTAGCCCATGAATGAAATTTAGCCCCTTAAATCATCCCTGCTCTGGTGATCCCAAATTCTCCTGGTGTTTCAAATGCAATCCCTCCACCCCATGAACATCAACCTCATGTTGAACCTTTTCCTTCTTCGCCTGTTGTGTCTTCTTCCCTTTCTTCTTCTTCACCCAGTTAATGTCCTAATGCTAGTAACGAGGAGGCTTAGAAGAATATGAAAAGGAAGAACGAGAAGAAGAAAAATAAGATAGGGGTAAATCAACCAGCCACTAATAATCATGTTGGGAGTGTTGATGATATTTACAAGTCTACCAACACATGTCGCAAGTCCAAATTCCCTTTCAGGATTTGTAATGGTGACCACCTTCTTAAGGATTTCCTAGGTATTCCAAAGGTTTTAGAAGTGAGGTCTCATGGTTCTCAACAATCCATATCACCCGTCATTGCTGGTCATATTGGTGACAACCCATCGACCAATAATCATTATGTTGGGGGGGGAAATGGTCAATTCAATATTCCTTGATGGTTATGCAAAGAAAGGCACCACACTTACCTTTACCCTCGTATGGATGAATATTTGCAATCATTGGAAGACATTTTTGTTTCCCAGAAACAACCTCCAATTGATTCCCATGAACCTTCTCCCAGACAACCATTGGTTGATGAAGTGGTTAGTCAGATTCGTTCCTCGGTTGATCCTTCTCTCCCCTTGGAGAGAAAATTTACTAAAGTGGTATGTCAAATACAATCCTCGATCAATCCCACTCTTCCCTTGGATATTGAAGTGGATATCGCTCAGGTATTTCTTTTCACTTGATATTCGTCTAGACAAGGGGTCATTTCACCCATTTCATTGGAACACCCTGCAAATACTAAGATCATTTCCTTTGATTGGAATAGTCTGACAGAGCCTGGCCTTCCTTCCTACCTATATTTCCAAATTAACGTGCAAGTTTACAATAAGATCAAGGTACATAGCACTATTGTTTATGAAGGCACTTCTATTAGCATTCTATCCCCAACTGATTGGAAAGTTATGGGTTCCCCTCAACTTGTGTCGGTGACCCATCATATTTGGGATTTTAAGATAATATCTAGCGAACCTTCAGAAATCCTTCCTCGGCTTCCCATCACGTTAGGATGGAAAACTATATGTATTGATGTTATGATAGTCAACGACCCCTTATAATTAAATTTTCTCTTTGGTAGGGACTATGTTTACACTATGAAAGTTGTCGTGTCCACACCCCTTTGAGTGATGCATTTCCTTCATAATGGAAACACTGCGACCATTGACCAAATTTCATTGATTTTTCTTGATCTGACTTCCAAACATTTGAATCCCTATAATTTTCCTTATATGAAAGTGGTATCCCACCCACCATAGGTTAATTATGTGGCATCATGTCCCATGCATTAAAATCTAAATGTGAAGGAGCCTCTCTTTGTATGCTCTCCTTATTTGGACTTAGATCTGATAGTTCAAATGGTAACTCCCTCGCTAGGGACATTGGAGCTTGTTCTCCCCCCTATTGATCATAATGAGTCTCTTGACATGTATTCATTCCAAATCATTATTCTTTAGTATGATGAATACCTCTTTGAAGCCATGGTAAAGGTTCACAAGCATAGTTATTTTCTTGTGTCAAGATCATTAAAAAATGAAATGGATACACATGAGCATGGTTCATTATCTATGTCAATATCGTTAAAAAAWTGAAATGAACCTCACTCCAATTGATTTGAGTATTCAACTAGATTTAGTACTTGAACCTTCCTTTCATCCTCCTGCATTAGTTGATCCTCTTTCGTCCTCCATATTTGGTGAACCTATTACTATTAGTAGATAGGAGTATCATCAGGTGAAAAAGAAGAGTCGATGGATGAAACAAATATTGGGAGGTATGTCTCTATCCTGTAGACATCATGATGGAGTCAAGCCACTAGCTTCCCTCGATCATGATGGCGGAAAAGTACCAACCTCTAGACATAATGTTGGGAAGAAAACCTGCTAATGGGTATCACTCTGAGCACATTCTCACTCTTTATTTCAAGCTCATGTAAAAATGAAACTGACATCCCAAGCATAGTTTTCTCCTTGTTTCAAGCTTGCATAAGAATGAAACCTACCCAAGCATAGTTTTTTTATATTTCAAGATTGTGTAAAATGAAGTACACAATCGAGTATATTTTTATCACTTTTTTGGGCTCATCAAAACTATACGAAAAATGAACTCTTTGGAGTACAACCGAGCATATTGTTATCACTTTTTCAGGCTCATAAAAACTATATGAAAAAGGAAATATTTGGAGTACAACCAAGAATACTTTTATCGCTTTTTTAGGATTGTAAAAACTATATGAAAAAAGAACTCTTTGGAGTCTCCTTTAAGCTCCTTTTAGACTCCCTAAAAATGAAAATATTGTCAAGTGATCTTGTTTCCTTTCACACTCATTAAAAGGATTTGAAAGGGAATCTATTTGGTGTAATTTTAACCCTTTTTCGTACTATATATACTAACTATGAAAAAGGTATACTTTGGTCAATCTCGACTAGAAGATTTCTCCCTTGTATTGTTTTTCACTTTTTCGGGCTTGGGGAACTAAATTTAGAAACACCAACACCCTTGGAGTCATCTTTAAGATCTTTTCAGAATATCTAAACATGAAAATATGACCGCTATTTCCTTCTTTGGGCTCGTAAAATTATGCATTGAAGGACCCATATGGGACCCAACCCATCCTTCTTTAGGTACATTAAACATGTAATGAGGGACTCATCGATGATGAGCTATACCAATAATTTTTTATCCTCCTCAAGCTCGTTAAAAATAAAAGAGGTACTCACCAATCATGGTGGGGGGGAATTGAAGGAAGTAGGTCAATCCTTTGGAAAACATTGTGGCAGCTCTCTGTTGTTTCCTTTGAACAGGGCACATGTTTTCATCTCATCTTGTAGTTGGATAATATACTTCTCTCTTTGTCATACCAATCCCATGAGTCCTCATACTTCTTCATCTCGCCTAAAGAGTTCCCTAGTGATCGGTGTTCTATGTTTTGGTCTATATATTAGTCAAGTCAATGCTTCCAAGTCATTTTTCATGCCTCAAAATGTTCAAGTGAAGTTTAACCCCAAACCAAACATTATACAATATTACCATATTTCACCCTCGTGTAAGTCCATATTGATTTAATCCACCATATAACATCAATTTCTGGTGTTTGTTTCATCTTGATGGTGGGGGACACGTCATGGCCCTCCTTAGATGAGTTTTTTCATGTAGACTTCAACACATTATCTAGGAATTAGACTTAGAAACTAGTTAGTACCTTCGATCTTGCATGCCTCAAAAGAGAGTTTGCTCTCCTTCGACAGTATGTTTACACCATTGGCCTCTGATCGAATGATTCCATGGATGTTTGAATTCAACTCATTTATTCACATTTTTTGTAATGTAATAGGGTACTGTGGGAGTCATTGTCATCATTGGTGATTTCCCTTGCACTTGTTAATGATATACATTAAATTAACGATAATCAAGTGGTTTCTACCATGTTTGACATCAAGACTGTTG
>JASDQU010735433.1:27375-43757 GCA_032191745.1 Picea mariana
ACTAATCTTGTTATGTGGGACTTTAGAAGTATTATCCTCCATCATGAGAAAAGTGAGCCTTCACAACTAGGAAAGAAAACTCAATCGAGTAATAATTTATAAAGTTACCTAAAAGAAGACTAGCCCAACGTGAAAGGGACTCTACAAATCTTGTTAATTGAACTTAGGCATCTTACCTGAAAACAAAGTATCAACAAAATGGATGATATAGGGACAAGTACTCAAAGCAAGTGTAAGAGACATTGCTTTCTAATTCATGGGGCCCTTAGTTGTGTCTCCACAATTTCAAAATGGAAAAATAGACCCCACAACTCAATAAATAGTAAGAGGAATGCATGAGATTGGGTAGTGTGTACTAGAAAGACTTCATAACTGACCAATACTAGTGATAATTAACCAAGAATAGCTCACATGGCCCCACTCACCCCTAAAAGAACATTAAAAATCAGGGGAAGCTTCTAAACTATGGAGGGGCTTAAAAACACATTCAAGTCCTCTCAAACCCACTCCCAGAACCCCCCAAATTGGGTTAGCATGAGCAAGAAGAGAGTTTATGATTGCAATACTTTGAGAAAGGTCTCCAAGGGCATCTAAAATAGGTGCATTTAGTATTATATTAAATAAATCTTCCTTTGAAATATAAGAAAAATGATGTATCCTTTGCTCTTTTTTTTAACAATAATGATTAAATTGAATTATAAATGGTTGTGGCCAAACTATTTAGTTTTTTAATCAAAAATATAATATTTCTCAGCTATCGTTTGTCATCATTTTGAAAGTAAATATCATGTTTCTTCTATCCTATCATGTAACATAAATTTTCTTTGATTAACTCTACTATACTAACGCACATATTCACCAAGCATAAGAAAATAATTTACATAAAATTAGGTAAAAAAAATTTAAAAGGAAGGCCCATGGAGTACCTCACCATGCATGTCCTTTGGATCTTCAGGTTCTTTCTTAGGTTCTTCAAGTGTTGCAACCAACAATAGAAAAACCATTCATTCTTCTTCTACCAACTCTAGTTTGACTTTCACTACTCTTGATATTGTATCTTTTGGATTTCCCTTATGGAAGAAGAATCAATACCCTTATCTCAATGCAAGGAACACTTTAGACCCTCCACCTTAGCTAAAACCCAATTCATTTTATCATCCTTCCTTTCATGTTTCACCTCTTGATCTTGAAAGAAAATTTCCATTTTGGTGTAACATCCCGCTCTTGCGCGTACTGAGCGAACTTATTCTTTGAGGAAACTTTCTTGCAAGTGATCCAGATTATTATACTATTGGGCATTTTATTATGATTATGAGGCATTATGGATTGATGACATGTTATTTTGCGGTATTGACATAGACATGTGCTATTGACTCGGTTTTCGTGAGTAGGAAGGATTTTGGACCTCGAGGATGCAAAGGCATCAATGAAGGACAATTGGGGTTTGATTTTTGTATATATGACCTATGTGCATCTAATTAGATGTTATGATTATGGATTTTATTCTGACACGATTCATTGATGATGCAAGATGATGACATCTTGCCAACCAAAATCACATGTGGAGTAGAGGGGTCACGCACGATAACCAGAGACGTTGAGGGAGAGGTGTGGACCACAGCCCCACCACAACCTACTAGCACTCCCGTCGTGGTTTGAACTGTAGGTTAACGATTACCTAGTTCGAGAATACCCACGAGGTCGTGAGGGCCGACTGCGACAATCGCTCACGATGATTATAAGGGGCGTGTAATAAGGAAGGAGCCTTATTCCTTAGAGGCCCTTAGTCTCCCACAAGATCACCTGGAGGAGTATTGACTCCAGGTTTTTTTTATGTCTACCAAGTCATTCAAGAGGCGAGTGGAACCCTTGGAGCACGTAGCGCATCTTGAAGGGCATGTTGCGCAAGAAAAATGGAAAGAGGCGAGTGGCACCCTTGGAGCACGTAGTGCGTCCTGAAGGGCACATCGCGCAAGGGAAACGGAATGAGGCGAGTGGCACCCTTGGAGCACCTAGTGCATCCTAAAAGTCACGTCGCGTTGTTAAATAATAAATGAATAAACCCATATGGACTTTGAACGAATAACGTGATAAGAAAGAGTTAAAACAATTTCTCTAATAAAATGTCGCCCAACCTAGGAAAATAAAGTCTAGGTCTAAGTGATACTTGCGATAAAAAAAAGTGTCTATTTATATAAAAATAAAAATAAAAATAAATAAATAATAATGATAATCATCATTAATCATGTGATGAGAAGGGGGTAAGTAATTCAATGAATTTATAAAAATCTTTTGGTGGATAAAGTTTAAAAAGGGGGGGAAAGGGGAAATAATTATTTGATCACTAATGTTAATTAAAAATTTATTAATTAAAAAGGAAAAGGGGAAAAAATTAATTTTCTATGCCTGCCAATTTGAGGTTTAAATGAAAAGGGAAAGAGGGAAATTTAAAAGAATTAGGAAACTAGGAAAAATTGGGAAACATAAAAAGAAAGGGGAAACACATGGAAAAAGAAGAAAGATTAACTTAGTAAGGTATCTAGCATTTAAGAACTTTCTAAATTAAACTCAACTAGTAAATTAGTAAGGGGGTAAGTCATTAAAATGTGTAAGGGAATATGGGAACACCTAGAAGCGATTCTAGGAATGCTTTTAGGTGGGTGAGGGAAATAGGAGTAATTAATCAATTAATGAAATTAATATATGGCGCAATGAAGGGGATGGGTGACACATGTACCGGGATGATTTTTATGAATTAAATTATTGAACAATAAATTAAATGGGATTTTGGGAAAGTAAATGGCTTAGAAACTCTATGTAAAGGAGGGAGCAGGGGGATGATGGATCTCTTATGTTATGTGTAACGTTACGCTGCAGAATTTTAGACTTGACTGACTTAGCTTGTGGGAGTTGGGATACCCAGCTCAATGAGGAGTGGTAGCTCGGCCTTGCGAGGTGAGCTGGGAGCTAGTTGATTCTTTGGTTTAGTGTGCGTGGCCCCTTTGCGGATTGAGGGGCTAAGGGGAAAGAAGAGTACCCCTAGCATTGGCTGGGAGGTATCGGTGAAGTCTCATCGGTCGACAATCGGGAGTAGCACAGACCATGCAAGACAACGACTCGGAGTGGACGACTTGGGCTATGGTACGCTTCCTTTATTTCTGCATGGTAGATCATTATTATACTTTACGCTTTTATTTTTGTACTTTAATTGGGTAAAGAAAATGTGGACTTAGCATTTCAACCGAGAAGTTAATTTTCCCCGTAAGCCTTACGCTCGTTGTTTGACTTGATTCCCTCGGCTTCCAATCCCTTCATGTTGAGACAGTCCTTTGGTGTGTTGATTGTTGTGAAGATTTGTGCTTTTTGTCCTCATCTGTAGCTCTTCAGTCCACGCTTGAGCAGTCGGCTAGGAGTTGAATCAACGGTCGTCACTTCAATGCAGAACGACCTATAGATTCTAATGCCCTTATTTTCTCTGCGTGGATGATGAGTGAACGATGTGCTTACCCCTTCTTATCTCTGCTTTGTCTTGCCTCGGTCTCTACATGTTATATCACCTCTGTTTTTTCATTATTCTCGACATCCGAAGACTGTGTTTGGTATTCTCTACATTTTTATATATTGTCGGATGAATTTAACTCTACGTTTTTGCTGGATAAATCAACTCTGTGTTTTTACATATTGCTGGAAACTTAAATCTACGTTGTGATCCCTCCGTGCAACTTAACTCTGTGTTTGTTTGATTGATGGCATTATTCTCTGCATTTTTACCTTTACACTGTAATATTTGAAGACGATTGAGACTATGTTTGTCCTTTGTTGACGACCCTTACATATGTTTGGACTGCGATTTTTTTTCTTATGCATTTAAATTATTGAAGGAGAAATAGCCCTGTGCTTCTCAGGTTTCATTATTCTTTCGGCTACAGTACTTATTTTTTCTAGTTATTTATTATTTTATCAGAACAATGATTTAATATATCGATTATACATAGACCAATTTTCTTGATTAGCGAATGGTACTATGTTCAGTAAATTCACAGTGATTAGAATAATTTTTTTAAAAGGAGAGCTTCATGATCAACAACCCAAGTGGGAGGAATAATTCCCGAAACATTATTTACACTTTTAGATTGTTACCCTCGAGCACTAGAAGGTCCCTGACTAAAAACAAAACAATTTGTCTACGTTTGTTAGCCTTGGTCTACAAATTCTTCCTCAGCGATACATATATCTGACTACGTGTTAGTTTGACTTCCCAGCCAAGCTGATATCGATTGTTGCGTTGATCTCTTATTTGTTAAATTCCATCCTGGAATTCCCACTTGTATGCGTGTGCCTTGTTTTGTTGGGGTGATAAATTCCCGTGGGCGTCCACCTATGATGGTGTGTTGGTCAAACAACCCTTACCAAGTCTGGGGCAGAGATACATCTGTGAGAATTTCATTGACGCCTCCACTGTTCGCACCAGACGCTAGTTATGGTTTATGATTTTTTTTTGTAATGCATTGTTTATGTGAAAACCCCGTGAATGTTTCTAACAGTCTATCTGTGGGCCACTTGTTAAGACCTAAATCATGCTTGTTAAAACTATGATTTTCCAACTGTTACCTGGCGATTTTGGCCAATGGTTATGACTGCGACTTTCCCATTTGTTACCTGGAAATTGGCCATTTGTTAAAACTATGATTTGCCATTTGTCAGGGCTTCAAATCATTTCTTAATACTTGCGTTGATGGCTCTTTCATTAATTAGTACCTACGTTTTCATTTAATGATGGTGTTTAATTCTCAACAAATTATATTTTAAATGGAAAGTGTGTGTACCAATTTATAGCTGACTGCATGTACATTTAATAGAAACTTATTAGCCGACATGTGTAAAGGGATGACATTTTTACACAGCAAATTTAATTATCATTTTAATAAACAACTTCTTCATTTAACAACCTTTGTTTAGAACAACCTTTAATTTAATTTAGACCAAACTTGTCATTTAGTTTTAATATTGACTAAATCAGACTTGTCATTTAGATTGTAATTATAGTTTATAGTTCTAGTATTCTTTGAATTAAATTGGAAAATTATCGACTAGTTGTAATTTAGACTTGTTGATTTAGATCTGTAATTAATGTAAATTTGATTTGTAGTTGTTGTCTAATTGGTAATTTAGACTCGCTAAATTAGATTTGTATTTAATGTTGACTTAGGTTGTAAATCATTGACTAAATTGTAATTTAGACTGGATAAGTTAGATTTGTAATTAATGCTAATTTAGATCATAAATATTGACTAATGAAACTTGATTAATGGTTGGGTCATTGGCAAAGTTGTGTATTAGCTCGCGCCTTTCCTTGATTGACGTCACCTTGTGTCTTGTCAACCTATTTCTTGGGGTGTGGGTGTATTCATGTTGTCAGTAGCTCGGCTCCTAGCAAGTTGGTTTCAATTAGAGTCCTTGGTCCAGATAGGTTTTGTAGTGCCAGGGTTATCATCGTGCCTATCGCCTGGGGACGACATGATTCCTGATGAGGGGCTCATTGTGCACCCTATTGGATAGAGGCGATTGATAACTTGGCTAGGGTCTATACTTCTTGTTATGGGCTTCATTGATCTTGTAAGTTCGTTGATGGTGTTTTGGTTGCAATGGCTTCATTCATTTGGTTCGTGTGCCTTGAGGTTCTAGTCATTGATCATCAAGGTTGTTGTGTTGGGAGGGGGATGTTGTGCCTTAGCTTGTAGGCATGGTCCTGTTGCATCGGGCGGGTATTTTTTTCCCCTTGTTGCTCTATGCACGTTTCATCCAGTTGCTCTTGTGCCAAGGTGGGGAGTCATGGTTGTTTATTTCCTGTACTCTGTGCTTGCGTTCGTCGTCAGTCGTGTGGTTCAAATGTTGTCATCTTAGCCTTACCGCCTAAAAAAAAATAAAAAATGAACTTCTGATTCTCTTGTAGTCCTAACGATGGGGTCGTTATACATGGTATCAGAGCAGGTTCAACCCATGACTTCAGATCATTACGAATTTCGTTGATATGATATTTTATTATAATGTTTCTAATTAAGTTGACTTGTATTCATGTAGGTAATCATGGTTATAGGACATCGCAGAGGCAGATGACAAGGTTCTAGGGGAGGAGGCGTGATGCCTCTAGTAGCATCCATGCTTGAGGGGTCTAACCCCCAGGGAGACGAACAAGTTGTCGGGCAGGAGAAGATAGCGGTGGGTGATGTGGTTGGGTTGATGAGGTATTTCCAACGGATGTCTAAGGCATTGATCAGTCATTTGGAAAGAGAGGAGGCTAGGGTGTCGGCACCCCCTGAGGGTCCACTGCCTGCTCCGATTGGTACTGGTAGCATTCACTGCAAACTCGAGAAGGACAAATTTCCCGATTTCTTTGGTGCCCTGGACGGTGCAGTCGCCAAGGCATGGTTGGAGAATATGGTGATGTGCTTTGCACTTTGCAATTATACCTCCAACATGAAGGTCCGCATGGAGTTATTTCAACTAAAGAGGAGAGATCTTCTATGGTGGAAGATGCTCCTGCCACAATTGAACATGACCGTCAAAGACGTTTCATGGGAATTGTTTGAGGAACGGTTCTTAGAGATGTACATTTTAGAGGAATTCATTGAGCGTCATCTCAACAAGTTCAACGCCTTATGACAGGGGAGTCGTACGGTGCCCGAGTATGAGGCTCGTTTTATGGATTTTCTTCGGTATGCTCTACATCTTAATATTGAGAAACTTAAGGTCAAAAGGTTCATGTTCGGCCTTATTGGAAACATACGTGCAAAGGTTAGGATTCTAATGCCTCAAACCTTGCATGATATCATCTAAAAGGCCCTCATAGCAGAGGAGGAGATTATCAGTGGGGGTCAATGTAGGACTCTGACGAGACCAGCAGGGCAAGTGTCATTTAGTGCGTAGTAGCATCATACACCAGCCATACATACGCCAGGATATCAAGGCTTCCAGAGGGGATCCACTTTCACTATACCTCTGTGACCAGTGCCTCAGTCGTGGACACCTTATCGGGGACCACAACATCAGCAGTAGCGTCGACCGCAGCAACAACAGTTTAGGCTTATTCAATAGAACAAACCAGGATTCCAGGTTGGTGGGTTGTCATCTTCTACTTCGGGTACCAGGAGTACTCGACCGAAGAAGGGGTTTTGGATGTGTGGGGAGCCACACTACCAATGCGACTAGCCAGTGGAGAGGACTAGAGCATCTGTATCATCCGGATCCACTACCGTGGGAGATTTGGGCAAGGCCCATCGGATTCATGCAGTGGTGAATAATCGTCAGGAAGACAACCAGTCGACTGTGCTCGAGACGTCATGTACCGTTGATGACCATACCCTTAGCATTTTGATAGATCTCGGTGCTACCGAGAGTTACATTTCTGGTGCAGTGCTAAAAATGATTAAGGTAAAGGCATTCGAACAAGATGAGTTTAGGTTTGTAGAGATGGCTTCAGGATCCAAACATAAGGTTGGAGGGAATGTTACATACTATATCCTTAACCTGGGAGAGTTTTTCACCAGGTCCAACCTGTACGTCATGAGCTTAGGAGCTTATGATGTCATGATCGATATGGACTGGTTGGAATCGCATGAGGGAATACTCAACTGTAAGATGAAATGATTGATCTTGGTTGATGATGAGGGACAGAGGCACATGATTGTAGGTCAGAACCATGGAGTTTCCTTGAGGTTCATCTCTTCCTTGCAACTACGGAAGAGCATGTGTAATGGGTGTAGGCTTTATGCGATCCTTGCGTTAAACAAAAAGGGAGTAGCGGAAGGTCTATAACACCTTCCGGTGGTGAGAGAGTTTGTAGACATCTTTCTGAAGGAGTTACCTGGAATTCCATCGGAGAGGGAATTGGATTTTACCATATACCTAAAACCGAGGACTGAACCGATAGCAAGAACGCCTTATCGGATGTCGACCCCGGAGTTACACTAGTTGAGAATGCAACTAAAGGAGTTGTTGAACCTGGGACTTATACATCCGAGTGTGTCACCATGGAATGTGCCTGTTATTTTCATACGAAAGAAGGATAGGTCATGGAGACTCTGCATTGACTATCGTCAATTGAACAAGGCAACAATCAAGAATCAGTATCTGTTTCCGAAGATTGAGTATATGTTCGATCATATGAAGGGTGTGACGGTGTTTTCAAAGATCGATTTGCGATCAGGGTATCACCAGTTACAAATAAAGGAGGATGACGTCCCTAATACCGCCTTTAAGATGAGGTTTGGACATTATGATTTTATTGTTTTACCATTTGGACTGACAAATTCCCCAGGGGTATTTATGAGTTTGATGAACGGGATGTTCCACGAGTACTTGGACAAGTTCGTCCAAGTGTTCATTGACGACATTTTGATTTACTCTCGAACGATGGAGGAGCATGACGAGCACTTGCACTTGGTAATACAGTGTTTATGAGATCACAAATTGTATGGGAAGTTTTCCAAATGCTCGTTTTATCAATCGAAGATTCACTACTTAGGGCATGTCATCTCCAGCAAAGGTATTGTCGTGGATCCAACAAAAGTCGAGGCTATTATGGAATGGCCTGCGCCGACGAATGTCCTAGAGTGTGTAGCTTCATGGGTTTAGTAGGATACTATTGACAGTTCATCGAGGGATTTTCGAAGATAGAAAATGTAATCACGAAGTTGCATAAGAAGAATAAGAAGTTTGTTTGGATCGAGAAATGCGTGAAATCTTTTCAGGCTCTCAAAGATTTGTTAACAATGACATTGATACTAAAGGTCCCTGACATGGACGCGGACTTATTGGTATGCACTGATGCATCCAAGGAAGGCTTAGGCGAAGTCTTGATGCAAGATGATCAAGTGATCACTTACATCTCGAGGAAAATGAGAAGGCATGAGGAGAACTATGGGACACACATTTTGGAGTTCTTAGCCATTGTATATGCCTTGAAGGTTTGGACACAATACCTAGTTGGATGAAAATTTGAACTAAGGGCAGACCACTGTGGACTACAACACATCTTTACGCAAAGTGACCTGAACGTGTGTGTAACGTCCCTGGCCATCACTCCCACGAGTCGGGCCAACGCTACTACGCGAAAAACACTTATGTAACATATTATGCATTCTAATGAATTTAAAATGCTTAATTACAGTTAAGCACAGAATTACTGCTAGCATTTTAGAATTAATGGAAATAACAATAATTCATGATTACAACAGAATACATGATAACATTGCAAGAATCACAGGTATGCAATTTAATTAATTATAGAATTAACTTATCTTTGAATTTGTCATGTGCCACCAACTGCGTGAAGACCTTCGACGAACCTCCTGGCCTTAGACCGTACTGCTCATCACTCTTAGTAGTAGGTCACCCTCAAGCTGGGACTAAGCTCCACTGCGCAAGGAATCCTAGGCTAGGAACGGTTTACAGGAAGACACACAATAAAAGAGGGAGGATTCTCTCCCAGGACCCAATTATGCCCACTGCTCATAGACTCTCCTTCCCCACATTCCTGTCCCACCCCAAGAGTATACACCTTCACTATCACCTAGACAGTCCTTTGGCTACTAACCTCCCTTGCCTTGGGCTTCAACAATAGACCGGACCGAAAATCTCTGAGATTTGTGGCAGCTACAGGGCTCCTTCCAAGAGCTCTCTCCTTCCTCTGTGCACTTTCTCGCCTGGAGAGAGTCTCTCATGGGCCTAACAACTTGCATCTTCAACCACGGCTTGACATCCTGGTTCTTCAACCCCGTCCGGCTCAATTCCCGCATAGTGAGGATAACAAAAACACAATTCCACTAAGGAGAATAAAAAGCGGCAACCCACAGACAGTTCAAGTATGGAATTGACTCTACAAAGGCAAATATATTGGGTTCACGAACTCACAGGTCGACCTTTCCCTCCTGACCAGTTCTCTCAATAGTGTATAGGTATGCCAAGGATAGACGTAGACCAAAAATGGAATCAGACGGAGGATGTTTTGGCTTTTAGGAAGACATCTCGGTTCTCTAGTTTTCAGAGCTACATGAGGGTATCCCAGATCAGACACCAAGGATCACACGACTCTTCTCAATAGAGTAAGACAGAATGAGGAGCCAACCCCCCCCGAGGTTTGGATTTTCCAATTTTATTTGGGTGAGCCCAGGTTGACACCTGTCTCCCTAGAGTTGCATGCTCTCCAGATGCATACGTTCATTTCCCAAAACTTGGGACCACACTCGGCTAATGCTCACTTTAATATTTTTAGGAAAATAATAATAATTTTTATCCCCTTTGGAGGTAAACCCCCCCCCTATGCCCAACACTTAGCCTCCTCTCCTTGCCCAGCCTTATGGAGACTTCGTCCCCCATCACTCTTTCTTCATGGTCAGTCTACACGCAACGGTGCTTATATTTTATTAACAAAGTGCATAGTTACATTTACAACAAAAAGCTCTTGGCCTTTGATACTTAGGCTCTCCGACCTAATACATACATAAGCCTCTCAGCTTATCAAAACTTGGCTCAACAGCCCAATAGACTTGAATTATAGTTCATAAACCAACTTTAAAATTCATAAACATGATTTACATCAGGGATCAACCTTGGGGACATTACAATCCCGTCCCCTTATTTTTTCATTGTCCTCAGTGCAACTTTCACACAGTATATACAAGATTTCCAAAATCTTCAAAAAGATGCACGTATTCTGCCCGCATAGTATCTTCATGCTCCCATGTCGCATCCTGAAGACCGTACCAAGTCCACTGGACCTTTACAATCCCTATAGATCGATTCCAGAGTTGTTTTCTTTTCCTGTCCAATATGCACACATGATGCACTTGCAGGAAACCCTCTTGTTCCACCTGAATCACATTCCAATCGATAACATGATTAGCATCAGGTATATATTTCTTAAGCAATGAAACATGAAACACATTATTTACAGTCATGGACACAAGTAATGCAAGCATATATGCAACTAGCCCAATCCTTTCTAGGATTTCAAATGGCCCACAAAATATGGCTTCCAACTTGGTGCAACTTCCCAGCTTCAGGGAACTCCTGTTAGCTTTCACTTTTAGGAAAACATTATCACCCAATTTGAACTCTCTGTGGGTTCTGTTCTTATCAGCATAACTTTGCTGCCTGTCTTGGGCAGATTTCAAATTCTGCTTAATTTTTATCATTTGGTCTTCCATCTCCTTAAGAAACTCTAGCCCAACTACTGTCATATCAGCTGGATTATCCTAGCTCACTGGAGTATTGCAATTTCTTCCATAAAGTTCTTCAAATGGGCTCATCTTCAACGATTGTTGATACCCATTATTGTAAGCGAATTATACCAAGTGTAGTTAGTCTTCCCATTTTGATGGTTTGTCCATCACATACATTCTCAATATGTATTTTATCACTCTGATCACTCTCTCTGTCTGTCAATTAGACTCAGGATGATAAGTTGTACTAAAGTTCAGATTCGTTCTGAATCCTTTGAACAAACCTTTACAGAAATTTTGAGGTGAATTTCGGATCTCTGTCGGACACAATCGTTTTGGGAATTCCGTGCAATCGTGCCACTTCCTTCGTGAAAATATCAGCAACATTTGCTACCTTGTGAGTAGTTTTCAATGGAATTATATGGGCATATTTTGTAATCTTGTCCACCACCACCATGATTGAATCATGCAACTTGCATGTTCTGGGCAATCCCATAATAAAATCCATTGTCACCACTTCCCACTTCCATTCAGGAATGGGAAAAGGTTGCAACAACACTGTTGGGTGCCTATGCTCAGCTTTAACTTTCTGGCACTCCATACATATAGCGATGTATTCAACGATCTCTCTCTTCATACCTAGCCAAAAGTAATGTATCTTGGTCGCTGCCATGGTTTTCTAATATCCAGGGTGACCTGCATAAGGTACATTATGCATCTCTTGCGGAATTATCTGTTTTAAGTCATGGACGTTGGGTACAAAAATGATGTTCTTGTGCAGTAGTATTCCATCTATTCCCAATTTATAAATATCCACCTTTTGTAGCTTTTCTACCAATTCTCTGTATTTCATATATGCATTTGTAGCCTCCAGAATTCTTCTTTTAATATCAATCTGATACATGCTAATGGTTATAGCATGTAGTTCATGCACCCTCCTATTGAATGCATCCACCACTTTATTCTCCTTCCCTTTGATATGCTTGATATCAAATTCGTATTCACACAGGAACTCCAGCCACCTACTATGCCTAGTGTTTAGGTTGGGTTGGTCAAACAAGTATCTCAGACCATTGTGGTATGTTCTCAGTTCAAATCTCCTCCCCATGAGTTAATGTCTCCATTTCCTCAGAGCTTGAACGATTGCTTCCAACTCCAAATCGTGAGCGGCATAATTCTTCTCGTGTTCCTTTAACTTCCTGGATTCATAACAGATTACAAATCCATTTTGACTAAGGAATCCTCCAGTCCTTATTTGCATGCATCTATGCACACCACAAAGTCTTCGTTTGGATCTGCAATCCTCAAGATTGGGGCACTGGTTAACAGTTTCTTCAATCGCTAAAATCTTTTCTCACAATCCTCTGTCCACTGAAACTTCTTCTCCTTCCTTTGTAAAGAATTGATAGGATGGGCTACTCTCGAGAACCCTTCGATAAACCTTCTATAATAACCATCCAATCCCATGAAGGATCTAAATTCCGCCACATTCTTTGGATCTAACCATTCTCTAATGGCCTCAATCTTCTCAGGGTCTACAACTATCCCATTCTTCGAGATAATATGCCCCAAGTAATGGATCCATTCCTGATAAAATGATCACTTTCTCAGCTTGGAATATAGTTCATGCCCTCTTAGCACCTGCAACACCATCCTCATATGTTGCTCGTGTTCTTCTTCTAACTTGGAATACACCAAGATTTCATCTAGGAAGACTATGACAAACTTGTCTTGATAGTCCTTGAATACTCCATTCATCAAGCACATAAAAACAACGGGTGCATTTGACAGTCCAAACGGCACCACTGTGAACTCGTAATGACCATACCTTATTCTAAAGGTGGTTTTGTTGATGTCTTCATCTTTTATCCTTCCCTGGTGATATCCCGATCTTAGATCTATTTTCGAAAAGAAATTTGCATCCTTCAACTGATCGAAGAGTTCATCAATTCTTGGCAGAGGATACTTGTTCTTTACCGTCACCTTGTTCAACTGCCTAAAATCAATGCACAAGCTTAGTGTTCCATCCTTCTTCTTTACGAACAGGATCGAGGCAACCCAAGGCAACACGCTTGGGCATATATACCCCTTCTTCAGAAGCTATTCAAGGTGAAATTAAAACTGTTTCATCTCTAGCGTACTCACTTGTACGAATCTTTTGACACTGGAGTTGCTCGAGGCATCAATTTCACAGAGAAATCGATATCCCTTTTTGGAGATAGTCCAGGTACTTCCTGGAATACATCTTTGAATTATTTTAGTACCGCATACTCTTTGATACTTGACAGCTTGTCCTTAGGTGTTTCCCCTACATGGGCTACAAATAATTGACAACCTTTTCTGTAGCACTTCTTCAGTTGCATCACTAAGATTTCCCTGATAGTTATAGCTTTGGGAATCCTTTGGATTGTTATTTGATTCCCTTCTTCATCTAAGAAAGTGAATGCCTTGTTGCGGCAGTCCAAGATGGCATGGTGTTGGTCCAACCAGTCCATCCCAATTAGACAGTCATAAGAGACTAATGGAAGAATGTTCAATTCAGCCTTTGTGCTCAGTCCATTCATGTCCACAGGACAGGACTTGACTAACTCCATGAATTTTCTCTTGGTTCCTATAGCTAGCTGCACTAACCAAGACTTTTCATGTTTTCTTCTTATCAAATGCAAACTTTCTACCACTCTAGGGTCTATATAACTATGGCTATCCCCTGAATCAACTAAAATAGTAAAGGCATGGTTGTTGATCATACCCTTCACTTCAATCATGTGTGACTGATATTCAACTTGCTAGTTGTTTAGGGTTGCACAGATCCTTGGCATCCTATTGCCCATGTCCTCCACTGTTTCATCTTGCTAAACATGGTGGACAGTCCTCGTTTTATCATTTTTGTGGGGGAAATATCTGTACCTATGGTTCCCTTTACAGTCCCAACATTCCATAGGTGTCGGCCTTGACATTTTCCCACCCACTTCAACCTTCCTGGGCTGTCTAAAAGATGGTTTTCCTTGAGGATTGTTTCTGAAAAAGGGTGGTTTATTTCCCTTCTACCTCTCTTCTTTCTTGAACTCTTTCTGGTCATCCCAAGGCTTCCGAAAGATAGGCTTCTCTCTTTGTTGTTCAAATAAGCACTTCACTCTCCTTATTTTTTCTTCCATAGTCTTTGGGTCGTCATATTGAATTTTATCCCCAATAGAAGGCGGTAACACACTCAGGTACCTTTGAATCTTGACAGACTCATCTTTGATGAATGGAACATACTTCAGTAATTCCAAAAAATTCCGTTCATACTCATCAATGGTCATGTTGTCCAGCTTGAGTTCAAATAAGTCTTTCATCTTTTTGTCATAATATCTTTTAGTTAAGTATTTCTTTTCGAAATACCTCTTGAATTATTTCCATGTGATGTCTTTTTCTCTGATGTGTTTCATCTGTAAAAGTTGATCCCACCACATGGATGCCTTTCCCTTCAGTTGATGCATGGAAATTATGCCCTCTACATGAGAGGAATAACTCAACATTTGAAAGTATTTCCTCATACCAAGAAACCAAGTTTTGACATCTTCCTGTTTGACAACACAGATATTCCAATGGAGGACGAACACCTTCAGTAACCACTCACATAACCAAATCAAAGATCAACACATCGATGTTTTCACATGGTAAAACCCCTACGGGGAAACATCCACGGCCCCAGCCAACGCGACCACTTGGAGCAGTTTATTAATGCAAAGAAAAAGATTACAGAGAGATTTTACAAGAGAGTTTCTCAGAATTGATCATCGAAAAATGACCCTCCATGATCTTTAAATAGAGATCATGGACCAGTCGGGTGTTAAGTCATGGATCAATGGCCATTAAGATCGAGGAGAGTATGAACCGTCAGATCACTCTATGTTGGGAACATATCGTGACTGTTGGATTTCCTAACTACAAATGCATACTAATGCATACTAAAGAAACACACTTTTACCTAACGACATATTAGACCAAGTAGATCTTAACTAACTCCTAAGTGTCTAAATATCCTAACATCCCCCCTTAAGAACAACTTGGGATAGGATTTAAGGATTTACAATAATGACACAATAGGATAAGGAAGGAAGCATTACAACCTATCCCCCCTTAATGACAACTTCTTGAACTCCTAACATAGATCGAAGTTTGGAAAACTTCGCTTCTGTAAGAGACATTGTGAAAATGTCTGCAACTTGATCTTCTGTAGGGAAAAAGAGCACTTTAATAACTTGATCATGAATGAGATTTCTGATGAAGTGCATGTGTAGCTCGATGTGTTTGCTACGCTGATGTTGAACTGGGTCTTTGGCGATATTGATAGCACTTTGATTGTCACACCAAAGGTTGGTTGGATGATGGTGATGGAATCCAAACTCTGAAAGGATCTGTCGAAGCCACAGGGCTTCTTGACTTGCATTTACTGCTGCTCGGTGCTTTGCTTCTGCTAAAGAAAGTGCAATATCCTGTTGTTTCTTACAAGCCCAACTGACAGGTCCTGAACCAAGGCTGAAAACATAACCCGCAGTAGACTTCTGATCATCAGGGTCGCCAACCCAATCTAAATCAGTGAAACCAACCAATAAGGGAGTCCCCCCCGAACTGTAATGTATCCCAAACTGAACAGTACCACGAACATAGCGAAGTATCCTTTTATCTTCTTTCCAATGGATTTCATGGGGTGTTTGTATATATCGGGCAACAAGACCAACAACAAAGGAAATATCAAGACGGGTATGAGTCAAGTATAAGAGGCTACCAACTAACTGACCATATAGGGTGGCATCAACTTCAGGAGAAGTACAGGTGGCAGAAAGCTTGACTCCAGACTGGAAGGGAGAAGGGGTTGGTTTACAATTGTCCATGTGAAAGCGACGAAGAAGGTCACAAGCATACTTAGACTGGGAAACAAAAATTCCGTCATTAGTTTGCAAAACTTGGAGGCCAAGGAAATAGTGCAAAAATCCTAAGTTTGTCATTTCAAATTTCTTCTTAAGGATGGTTTTCACATGGTTTAAAAGTTTTGAGTCACTACCAGTAAGGATAAGGTCATCAACATAAAGGACAAGGATGATGAGATGGCTTCCTACTTTCTTGGTATAGACATTAGGATCAGAATGGCATCTAGAGAATCTAGTGGCAATAAGA
>JASDQU010735433.1:43777-55881 GCA_032191745.1 Picea mariana
CCCCCCCCCTATGCCCAACACTTAGCCTCCTCTCCTTGCCCAGCCTTATGGAGACTTCGTCCCCCATCACTCTTTCTTCATGGTCAGTCTACACGCAACGGTGCTTATATTTTATTAACAAAGTGCATAGTTACATTTACAACAAAAAGCTCTTGGCCTTTGATACTTAGGCTCTCCGACCTAATACATACATAAGCCTCTCAGCTTATCAAAACTTGGCTCAACAGCCCAATAGACTTGAATTATAGTTCATAAACCAACTTTAAAATTCATAAACATGATTTACAT
Source organism: Picea mariana (assembly GCA_032191745.1). NCBI lineage: Eukaryota > Viridiplantae > Streptophyta > Pinopsida > Pinales > Pinaceae > Picea > Picea mariana. Next base: position 44,066 of record JASDQU010735433.1, read on the forward strand.
CAGGGATCAACCTTGGGGACATTACAATCCCGTCCCCTTATTTTTTCATTGTCCTCAGTGCAACTTTCACACAGTATATACAAGATTTCCAAAATCTTCAAAAAGATGCACGTATTCTGCCCGCATAGTATCTTCATGCTCCCATGTCGCATCCTGAAGACCGTACCAAGTCCACTGGACCTTTACAATCCCTATAGATCGATTCCAGAGTTGTTTTCTTTTCCTGTCCAATATGCACACATGATGCACTTGCAGGAAACCCTCTTGTTCCACCTGAATCACATTCCAATCGATAACATGATTAGCATCAGGTATATATTTCTTAAGCAATGAAACATGAAACACATTATTTACAGTCATGGACACAAGTAATGCAAGCATATATGCAACTAGCCCAATCCTTTCTAGGATTTCAAATGGCCCACAAAATATGGCTTCCAACTTGGTGCAACTTCCCAGCTTCAGGGAACTCCTGTTAGCTTTCACTTTTAGGAAAACATTATCACCCAATTTGAACTCTCTGTGGGTTCTGTTCTTATCAGCATAACTTTGCTGCCTGTCTTGGGCAGATTTCAAATTCTGCTTAATTTTTATCATTTGGTCTTCCATCTCCTTAAGAAACTCTAGCCCAACTACTGTCATATCAGCTGGATTATCCTAGCTCACTGGAGTATTGCAATTTCTTCCATAAAGTTCTTCAAATGGGCTCATCTTCAACGATTGTTGATACCCATTATTGTAAGCGAATTATACCAAGTGTAGTTAGTCTTCCCATTTTGATGGTTTGTCCATCACATACATTCTCAATATGTATTTTATCACTCTGATCACTCTCTCTGTCTGTCAATTAGACTCAGGATGATAAGTTGTACTAAAGTTCAGATTCGTTCTGAATCCTTTGAACAAACCTTTACAGAAATTTTGAGGTGAATTTCGGATCTCTGTCGGACACAATCGTTTTGGGAATTCCGTGCAATCGTGCCACTTCCTTCGTGAAAATATCAGCAACATTTGCTACCTTGTGAGTAGTTTTCAATGGAATTATATGGGCATATTTTGTAATCTTGTCCACCACCACCATGATTGAATCATGCAACTTGCATGTTCTGGGCAATCCCATAATAAAATCCATTGTCACCACTTCCCACTTCCATTCAGGAATGGGAAAAGGTTGCAACAACACTGTTGGGTGCCTATGCTCAGCTTTAACTTTCTGGCACTCCATACATATAGCGATGTATTCAACGATCTCTCTCTTCATACCTAGCCAAAAGTAATGTATCTTGGTCGCTGCCATGGTTTTCTAATATCCAGGGTGACCTGCATAAGGTACATTATGCATCTCTTGCGGAATTATCTGTTTTAAGTCATGGACGTTGGGTACAAAAATGATGTTCTTGTGCAGTAGTATTCCATCTATTCCCAATTTATAAATATCCACCTTTTGTAGCTTTTCTACCAATTCTCTGTATTTCATATATGCATTTGTAGCCTCCAGAATTCTTCTTTTAATATCAATCTGATACATGCTAATGGTTATAGCATGTAGTTCATGCACCCTCCTATTGAATGCATCCACCACTTTATTCTCCTTCCCTTTGATATGCTTGATATCAAATTCGTATTCACACAGGAACTCCAGCCACCTACTATGCCTAGTGTTTAGGTTGGGTTGGTCAAACAAGTATCTCAGACCATTGTGGTATGTTCTCAGTTCAAATCTCCTCCCCATGAGTTAATGTCTCCATTTCCTCAGAGCTTGAACGATTGCTTCCAACTCCAAATCGTGAGCGGCATAATTCTTCTCGTGTTCCTTTAACTTCCTGGATTCATAACAGATTACAAATCCATTTTGACTAAGGAATCCTCCAGTCCTTATTTGCATGCATCTATGCACACCACAAAGTCTTCGTTTGGATCTGCAATCCTCAAGATTGGGGCACTGGTTAACAGTTTCTTCAATCGCTAAAATCTTTTCTCACAATCCTCTGTCCACTGAAACTTCTTCTCCTTCCTTTGTAAAGAATTGATAGGATGGGCTACTCTCGAGAACCCTTCGATAAACCTTCTATAATAACCATCCAATCCCATGAAGGATCTAAATTCCGCCACATTCTTTGGATCTAACCATTCTCTAATGGCCTCAATCTTCTCAGGGTCTACAACTATCCCATTCTTCGAGATAATATGCCCCAAGTAATGGATCCATTCCTGATAAAATGATCACTTTCTCAGCTTGGAATATAGTTCATGCCCTCTTAGCACCTGCAACACCATCCTCATATGTTGCTCGTGTTCTTCTTCTAACTTGGAATACACCAAGATTTCATCTAGGAAGACTATGACAAACTTGTCTTGATAGTCCTTGAATACTCCATTCATCAAGCACATAAAAACAACGGGTGCATTTGACAGTCCAAACGGCACCACTGTGAACTCGTAATGACCATACCTTATTCTAAAGGTGGTTTTGTTGATGTCTTCATCTTTTATCCTTCCCTGGTGATATCCCGATCTTAGATCTATTTTCGAAAATAAATTTGCATCCTTCAACTGATCGAAGAGTTCATCAATTCTTGGCAGAGGATACTTGTTCTTTACCGTCACCTTGTTCAACTGCCTAAAATCAATGCACAAGCTTAGTGTTCCATCCTTCTTCTTTACGAACAGGATCGAGGCAACCCAAGGCAACACGCTTGGGCATATATACCCCTTCTTCAGAAGCTATTCAAGGTGAAATTAAAACTGTTTCATCTCTAGCGTACTCACTTGTACGAATCTTTTGACACTGGAGTTGCTCGAGGCATCAATTTCACAGAGAAATCGATATCCCTTTTTGGAGATAGTCCAGGTACTTCCTGGAATACATCTTTGAATTATTTTAGTACCGCATACTCTTTGATACTTGACAGCTTGTCCTTAGGTGTTTCCCCTACATGGGCTACAAATAATTGACAACCTTTTCTGTAGCACTTCTTCAGTTGCATCACTAAGATTTCCCTGATAGTTATAGCTTTGGGAATCCTTTGGATTGTTATTTGATTCCCTTCTTCATCTAAGAAAGTGAATGCCTTGTTGCGGCAGTCCAAGATGGCATGGTGTTGGTCCAACCAGTCCATCCCAATTAGACAGTCATAAGAGACTAATGGAAGAATGTTCAATTCAGCCTTTGTGCTCAGTCCATTCATGTCCACAGGACAGGACTTGACTAACTCCATGAATTTTCTCTTGGTTCCTATAGCTAGCTGCACTAACCAAGACTTTTCATGTTTTCTTCTTATCAAATGCAAACTTTCTACCACTCTAGGGTCTATATAACTATGGCTATCCCCTGAATCAACTAAAATAGTAAAGGCATGGTTGTTGATCATACCCTTCACTTCAATCATGTGTGACTGATATTCAACTTGCTAGTTGTTTAGGGTTGCACAGATCCTTGGCATCCTATTGCCCATGTCCTCCACTGTTTCATCTTGCTAAACATGGTGGACAGTCCTCGTTTTATCATTTTTGTGGGGGAAATATCTGTACCTATGGTTCCCTTTACAGTCCCAACATTCCATAGGTGTCGGCCTTGACATTTTCCCACCCACTTCAACCTTCCTGGGCTGTCTAAAAGATGGTTTTCCTTGAGGATTGTTTCTGAAAAAGGGTGGTTTATTTCCCTTCTACCTCTCTTCTTTCTTGAACTCTTTCTGGTCATCCCAAGGCTTCCGAAAGATAGGCTTCTCTCTTTGTTGTTCAAATAAGCACTTCACTCTCCTTATTTTTTCTTCCATAGTCTTTGGGTCGTCATATTGAATTTTATCCCCAATAGAAGGCGGTAACACACTCAGGTACCTTTGAATCTTGACAGACTCATCTTTGATGAATGGAACATACTTCAGTAATTCCAAAAAATTCCGTTCATACTCATCAATGGTCATGTTGTCCAGCTTGAGTTCAAATAAGTCTTTCATCTTTTTGTCATAATATCTTTTAGTTAAGTATTTCTTTTCGAAATACCTCTTGAATTATTTCCATGTGATGTCTTTTTCTCTGATGTGTTTCATCTGTAAAAGTTGATCCCACCACATGGATGCCTTTCCCTTCAGTTGATGCATGGAAATTATGCCCTCTACATGAGAGGAATAACTCAACATTTGAAAGTATTTCCTCATACCAAGAAACCAAGTTTTGACATCTTCCTGTTTGACAACACAGATATTCCAATGGAGGACGAACACCTTCAGTAACCACTCACATAACCAAATCAAAGATCAACACATCGATGTTTTCACATGGTAAAACCCCTACGGGGAAACATCCACGGCCCCAGCCAACGCGACCACTTGGAGCAGTTTATTAATGCAAAGAAAAAGATTACAGAGAGATTTTACAAGAGAGTTTCTCAGAATTGATCATCGAAAAATGACCCTCCATGATCTTTAAATAGAGATCATGGACCAGTCGGGTGTTAAGTCATGGATCAATGGCCATTAAGATCGAGGAGAGTATGAACCGTCAGATCACTCTATGTTGGGAACATATCGTGACTGTTGGATTTCCTAACTACAAATGCATACTAATGCATACTAAAGAAACACACTTTTACCTAACGACATATTAGACCAAGTAGATCTTAACTAACTCCTAAGTGTCTAAATATCCTAACATCCCCCCTTAAGAACAACTTGGGATAGGATTTAAGGATTTACAATAATGACACAATAGGATAAGGAAGGAAGCATTACAACCTATCCCCCCTTAATGACAACTTCTTGAACTCCTAACATAGATCGAAGTTTGGAAAACTTCGCTTCTGTAAGAGACATTGTGAAAATGTCTGCAACTTGATCTTCTGTAGGGAAAAAGAGCACTTTAATAACTTGATCATGAATGAGATTTCTGATGAAGTGCATGTGTAGCTCGATGTGTTTGCTACGCTGATGTTGAACTGGGTCTTTGGCGATATTGATAGCACTTTGATTGTCACACCAAAGGTTGGTTGGATGATGGTGATGGAATCCAAACTCTGAAAGGATCTGTCGAAGCCACAGGGCTTCTTGACTTGCATTTACTGCTGCTCGGTGCTTTGCTTCTGCTAAAGAAAGTGCAATATCCTGTTGTTTCTTACAAGCCCAACTGACAGGTCCTGAACCAAGGCTGAAAACATAACCCGCAGTAGACTTCTGATCATCAGGGTCGCCAACCCAATCTAAATCAGTGAAACCAACCAATAAGGGAGTCCCCCCCGAACTGTAATGTATCCCAAACTGAACAGTACCACGAACATAGCGAAGTATCCTTTTATCTTCTTTCCAATGGATTTCATGGGGTGTTTGTATATATCGGGCAACAAGACCAACAACAAAGGAAATATCAAGACGGGTATGAGTCAAGTATAAGAGGCTACCAACTAACTGACCATATAGGGTGGCATCAACTTCAGGAGAAGTACAGGTGGCAGAAAGCTTGACTCCAGACTGGAAGGGAGAAGGGGTTGGTTTACAATTGTCCATGTGAAAGCGACGAAGAAGGTCACAAGCATACTTAGACTGGGAAACAAAAATTCCGTCATTAGTTTGCAAAACTTGGAGGCCAAGGAAATAGTGCAAAAATCCTAAGTTTGTCATTTCAAATTTCTTCTTAAGGATGGTTTTCACATGGTTTAAAAGTTTTGAGTCACTACCAGTAAGGATAAGGTCATCAACATAAAGGACAAGGATGATGAGATGGCTTCCTACTTTCTTGGTATAGACATTAGGATCAGAATGGCATCTAGAGAATCTAGTGGCAATAAGAAAGCTATCTATTTTGGCATACCAAGCTCGGGGAGCTTGCTTGAGACCATAAAGAGATTTCTTGAGGCGACAAACAAGGCTAGAGTCATTCTGGACATAACCAGGAGGTTGTTCCATGTAGATTTCTTCTTTCAAATTGCCATGCAAGAAGGCAGATTTAACATCCATCTGATGGACCTCCCATTTATGTGAGGCAGGAAGGGCAAAAACAAGGCGAATGGAATTCATTTTGGCTACAGGGGCAAAAGTTTCATTATAGTCAATGCCTTCAACTTGGGAAAATCCTTTGGCAACTAATCGAGCCTTGTGTCTTTCAACACTTCCATCTGATGCATACTTAGTTCGGTATACCCATTTGCATCTAACAAGTTTTCTTCATTTTGGAAGAAGTACAAGATCCCAAGTACAATATTAAAACTTAATACAAATTTAATACAAGTACTTCTTTTAATTTAAAAAAACTTACAATTATTATTATTAGAATATTAAAAAGTACAATACACTTTGTATGTACATGCATATAAGAACCTTCTCTAATTTTGTTTATGCTTTTTTAAATATTATTATTTATAATATAAATAAGTTTTTGAAAAAACTTATAATTATTAGAATATTATTAGAATATTAAAAAGTATAATATACTTTGTATGTACATGTACATAAAAACCTTCTCTAATTTTGATTACTTTTAAAATTTTATTATTAATAATATTAGTTAATTTTTGAAAATTTTTACAATTATTACAATATTAAAAAATTATAATATACTTTGTATCTACATGCATATAAGAACTATTTCCAATTCTCTAATTTTGATTACTTTTAAAATTTTATTATTAATAATATTAGTTAATTTTTGAAAATTTTTACAATTATTACAATATTAAAAAATTATAATATACTTTGTATCTACATGCATATAAGAACTATTTCCAATTTTTTTTATTATTTTTTTTAAATTTTATTATTAATAATATTTGTGAGTTGGGATGTGATTGACAATTTAGATTGGTAGTTGTAATGGGTTGTTTTTGTTTACATGTGTTTAATAAAATTTAATCACAATAAAAGATTTTTTGAGCTTATTAAAATGATTTTCTAATTTATTAATGTAATTTTTAAGAATAGTTTAATAAAATTTAATCACAATTAAAAAAAAATGAGCTTCGCATTAAATTGTTGATTTAAAATATAGATAATCACTAAAATGACTTTCTAATTTATTAATGTATTTTTCAAGAATTGTTTCATAAAATTTAATCACAATAAAAGTTTTTTTAAGCTTTGCATTAAATTGTTAATTTAGAATATAGATAGTCACTAAAATGACTTTATAATTTATTAATATAGCTCTCAAGAATTGTTGATTTTTAGGATTTTCAAAGTGAGTATTATTAGGCATTCATGTGGAGGACTCTAGTACCATGTGAGTCACATCAAATTTTCTAGTTACACGATTTTTTGGGCTTTTAATTTATTGGGGTGTTTCCTATATATATATATATATATATATATATATTCATTTTCCCTCTTTCTTATTATATGTTCAGATTAAGATTATTAGGCATTACTAGGCATTCATAGTGAGGCATTCATATGTAAATAAAAAGATGTTGAAGAAGAAATCTTCTAGACAAAAAAAAATGTATCCCTAAGTGCTATGCCAAAAACTCCATAGAAGGAGGGCATAGACTACATGCAAGGCACAAATTTTTCTGATCTACACGCACTAGCCCAAGAACTAGGTGGGGACAAATCAAATGGAATGATTGAATTTCTTACCCTTATAAGAAACTAAACCTATTCCCTTTAATCCACTAATCTCTTTATCTGGGACTTTCGAAGTCTTAGCCTCCATCATGGGAAAAGTGAGCCTTCACAACTAGGAAATAAAACTCAATCGAGTAAGAATTTATCAAGTTACCTAAAATAAAATTAGCCCAACCAAAGGGACTCTACAAATATTGTTAATTGAACTTAGTAATCTTACCTGAAAACAAAGTATCGACAAAATGGATGATATAGGGACAATTACTCAAAGGAAGTGTAAGAGACATTGCTTACTAATTCATGGGGCCCTTAGTTGTGTCTCAACAATTTCAAAATGGAAAAATAGACCCCACAACTCAAGAAATAGTAAGAGGAATGCAGGAGATTGGGTAGCTTGTACTAGAAAGACTTCATAATTGACCAATACTAGTGATAATTAACCAAGCATGGATGACATGGCCCCACTCACCTCTAAACGAACATTAAAATTGAGGGGAAGCTTCTAAACTAGGGGGGGTAAAAACACATTCAAGTCCTCTCAAATCTACTCCCAAAACCCCCCAAACTGGGTTAGCATGAGCAAGGAGAGAGTTTATGATTACAATACTTTGAGATAGCTCTCCAAGGGCATATACAATAGATGCATTTAGTATTATATTAAATAAATCTTCCTTTGAAACATAAGAAAAATGATCTATCCTTTGCTCTCTTTTTTTAACAATAATGATTAAATTGCATTAGAAATGCTTATGGCCAAACTATGTAGTTTTTTAATAAAAATAGAATATTTCTCAACTATGGTTTGTCATAATTTTGAAATTAAATATCATGTTTCTTCTATCCTATCATGTAACAAAAAATTTCTTTGACTAACTTTACTATACTAACACACATATTCGCCAAGCATAAGAAAATAATTTACATAAAATTAGGTAAACAAATTTAAAAGGAAGGCTCATGGAGCACCTCATCGTGCATGTCCTTTGGATCTTCAGGTTCTTTCTTAGGTTCTTCAAGTGTTGCAACCAACAATAGGAAAACCATTCGTCCTTCTGATACCAACTCGATTTTGACATTCACTACTCTTGATATTGTTTCTTTTGGGATTTCTCTTGTGGAAGAGGAATCAATACCCTCATCTTGATGCAAGGAACACTTTATACCCTCCACCTTGGCTAAAACTCAATTCATTTTATCATCCTTCCTTTCATGTTTCACCTCCTGATCTTGAAGGAAATTTTCCATTTTGGCTTCAAGAGAATTTAAGGACCAATTTTGTTCAACAATCTTTTACAATTCCGAGGCACAATCCTAGGCTTCTACTATCAAGGAGTCTTCCCACATTTAGTGCCAATTCTTCCATTGAGTTGTCAATATTTCCTCCCTTTGATTGGTCCCTTTAATATCCCATTTTTTTCTCCTTGAACTATTTGTAATTAAATGTTTAAATACCTTGCATGTATATTTTATAGTTCTTCTACACCAACTCCATGGGATAGATATACCATGGTGTTTTGATTATGTAAGATTTATATTTTTTAGTTAATAAAGAATAAGATCAATATCAGTTGAGCTTGAGAACCTATAGGGGATATGATACCACAAGAGGGGAACGATGAGGGGGTCTAAGGGGATTTTATTCCTAAAACATCTATCTTATGTAACCTTGAACCCTCACCCAATTCAATATTTGAATTTTGAAGCTAAGATGGGTTAAGATGAGTGGAGGAAACAAATTCCTTAATCTAAGCCACCATTTCCTAAAATATAGTGAGGTTTCTCCCCTACATTCTTGGAACTAAGAAAAGAAGTTGAGATTGAATTATGTTCCCATCATGCATTGAGGAAATTCAAATGGGGTCGAAGGAGCTATTAGAAAATGAGGAAAAACATTTTTTAAGGCGAGACAATAGAAATTGGGAGCCAAGTCCATATAGAATACATCATCCATGAAAGAGAGCTTGGGATATTAAGAAAAATTCTGAGAAACCAAAGAAATTTTTGCATGAGCTTTGGGTATCAGCCTAGACCTTTTCTATCCACATGTTGAATAACACAAAAAGGATGATTTTATGAAGTATTGTACAATAGAGAAGGAGGTGGTCCTTGTGTTTTGTGGGTTAGGTAATGTGGATACCTTAGTGTTACTCTGTCCTCAAAGAATCCAATAGTAAAATCATTAGTTGAAAACCTATTGAAGTTTGTAATTCATAATTGTTCTTGTCCTAATTTTCCCCATTGGTATCATAGACTGAATAGGGGGTGGTGTTTGTTAAAGAATACCTACAATTGGGTGGAAATTGCTCACTCAACTAGTTGTTGGCCTACAAATTTCAACAAATAATTTTATATAAACATTTCATTTCATAAATTTTGGAGGAATGTTGTCTTTTTATTCTAGTAAAGTTTATTGGTATTTATACATTCAAAATTATAAACTTGTCTGGTAATTAGTATGTCTCTTTTCTATGTATAAATTTGCATTTCTTTGTTCTGTGTGTAAATTTGTAAATTTGTAAATTTGTATGTCTATGCTCTTTGTGTAAAATTAAAACGTCGTAAATCAAATTCTATAAGTCAAGAATCCCTATAGATTTCTATCTTATATATAATATAAAGTGTACTTTGTTGTTGTGTTTATGTTATCTTTGTAATTCATGGTCTTTACAAGTGGAAGTGGTTTCTACCATAACCCTCTTTTTTTCTAGATATTGTTATCATTGATTCTTGAGACGTTTTCAACCCCTAAGTTCAATAGTAGATGTGGAACACTAAACATTTGGGAAGTTATCCTTTGTGATACATCTAATTATTAAAACAATGATGACTTATTTTTAATTGTATTATTTTGATTTTATTGATCTTTAAAGATCAAAAACATTATTTTATTATGTTTTAAATCAAATGAGCACCTTGGGTAAGACCTATTTTTAATTGTATTATTTTGATTTTATGGATCTTTGAACATCAAAAACATTATTTTATTATGTTTTAAATAAAATGAGCACGTTAGGTAAGACTATTAGAAGAGGAAGTTGTTGATCCATTTAGAGGAATGAGTAGTGGAGTAGGAAGAGACAAGTGGCAGAGCAGTTGACTTTAACTCAACTGGCAGAGACACAATCTCAAATTTCTAGGAAATCAGAAACGACAAATGTGGGATGACAATTTGTCAATGAGAAGAAGGCTCATATATGTGTCAAAAGACCTAGGAAAAAATAACTAAGCAGTGCACAAAGAGGATGGGACACCATTCTCTGTACGTGAGAACCTGAAAAAGGAAAGTCAAAACTTGTGCTCTTGGTATTTTTGGAAGTCAGACACAGTGGTCATTCCTCCTTTTGGATCAGGAAACTTAGCTTGGGGGTGACAAGGAAGATGATTGTTTATGCTCTCATCTACGGTTGGGAGGAACAAAGTGGTCTCACCCAACATGTGTTTCCTAAATCTATTGTATCAAGTTCAACTTTTTTTTATGCATTGATGAAGTAATTCTCTATAAGAAGTAAATTATGTTATGTATGCATTAGTATTGTTAAAATGATATGTCAGTGTTATTCCGGGCATTGTAACTCTCTAAATTATGTTATATATCTTATCAAAACATATATAATATATATGATATATGTTTTGATATATCAAAACATATATTATATATGTTTTGACATGTAATATGTAATTACATATTACATGTAATATTACATAACATATGTTATTACATATTACATGTAATATGTTATATCGATGTTATTTTGGGTATCATAACTTTTTAAATTATGTTATGTATTGATAAGTGGTTAAAGACAGAAACATTTATTTATTTTTGTAGAAATAGATTCAACCATTTTTCAATTGTAAATTTTAGTAGAAAGGATTATTATATTTATGTAATAACTAAATACATTTAATAAGTTGGAATATTAAAAATAAACAAAGACAATGAAACTTTCTTTTCTTATTAAAATTACATATCTATTTAACAAGAGATAAGAACCCTACACACCTAATCTAATAGAGAAGAAAACCTATCATTTTCATAAAATTATATATATATATATATATATATACATATTTTCTAGAAGACAGGAAAAACTCTCTTTAACAAACAATAAATTTATAATTCAAAGAGAGGAAAGAATCTTCATTTACCATAATGATTAATATCTAATCGAAAGAAGAAAACCATCATTACTACAAATACAAATACAAATATATATATATATATATATATATATATATATATATATATATATATATATATAT
>JASDQU010735433.1:74049-87247 GCA_032191745.1 Picea mariana
GCTGCTATTAGGTTCTTTTCAATTTACTAGACAATAATAACATAAGCAGGATCATTGCGAGAAACACAATCACAAGGTACACAATATTTTATCCTGGGAAACCCTCATGGGGGAGAAAACCTAGCAAGAACTTCCTTAATATAGAAAATCCAAATTTTACCCCTTGAAATTGGACCTGCGCAAATCTGGACTGGTACTGGTTTTGGTTTCCTGGTTTTCTGGTACCAGTGAAAACTAGGGTTTCACTTTACGGAGGCTCTAGCCATTGAAAAGGTGCGCTCAAGCTGCCAATGAGTTTGCTAGGTTGGGGCGCACTTCTCTAGATGGTTTTTAGGATGAAATTTCCTTCCAACAAAAAGCCCTAATTTTCTTGTACGACAACAATGACGTTTTTGGTTACCCATTGAAAGGTGCTCTATTTAGTCAGGCTCTAAAACCATGTTAAATTTAGGGCTGCTATTAGGTTCTTTTCAATTTACTAGACAATAATAACATAAGCAGGATCATTGAGAGAAACACAATCACAAGGTACACAACATTTTATCCTGGGAAACCCTCATGGGGGAGAAAACCCAACAAAAAAATCCTTAATATAGATTGCCAATACAATGCCAAGATAAAAGACCAAACGCTAGAGAATATCCAAGATTGTGTTAAGTTTTGAGCTATTATTAGGTTTCTTTTCAATTTACTAGATAACAATATCATAGGTAGGATCATTGAGAGAAACACAATCACAAGATACACAATATTTATCCTGGGAAACCCTCATGGGGAAGAAAACCCAGCAAAAACTTTCTTAATATAGATAGCCAATACAATGCCAAGACAATAAACCAAACACTAGAGAATATCCTCCACTGAGCAATGCGTCTCTCTCTTCCTTCTTCTCCCAACTGCATCTACCAAACTTGTGCACTTGCTGAGCGAAGGAGTGAGTGAGATAATGAGGCGCTGGCTTCCTATATTTATACGAACTGGCAGTGCTAGAAATGTGTCTCTTCACTGGGCAGGGACGACTTGTCTTCTTAGTGGTTAAAACCACTTTAATTAGCCTAGGGGCCTACTTCTTAAATTGCACAATATATTTAGGGTTTGACCAATCCACAAAAGAGGATTTGGTCAATTACAATGCCCGACATGATCAATGCACAAAAGGAGATTTATCTAATGCATCATGACTCAATAAATAAATAGAATACTCTTTGCAGTTACAATATTTCAACAGATTGAGCAATGCGCCTCTCTCTTCTCCTTCTTCTAACTGCAGCTTCCTTCAAACTTGCGCACTAGATGAGTGACTTGAGTGAGTGAGTAAGTGAGGCGCCATCCTCACTTATTTATACTAGCTGGGAGGCGCTAGGGTTGTGTCTCTTCACCAAGCTGGGCTGACTTCTTCAACTAGTGGTTAAAACCACTTTAATTAGCCCTAGGGGCCGACTTCTTAATTAACACCATATAAACATGATTTGACCAATCCATAGTAGGGGATTTGGTCATACATAAGTCTCGACATGATCAATCCACAAAAGGGGATTGATCTATTTAATAATAACCCAATTATAATTAGAATATACTTCGCAGTTACTATATTTCAACAGTTGACCCCTTATCCTATGTTTTACCCTAATTTATGTGGACAAACTATGTTTTAAACATTTTATATAAATAGAGATCATGTGAATCTCATTTGATAACATAACTCTCCCATTGTGAGAAGTACTTGGCTGAAATTTTCGCCCTCTTGGGCATTTTTGGTATCTCTCTCTTGTGCAAATGCTTTTTGGTGTTTTCTCTTGGTGAATGGATGAAGTGAAGTGATGCGCACTTCTTGAAGACTTGTTTTTTTGCTCTTGGATGGTAATTTGCATGGTGAACTAGGGTTTGATATTTCTTCTCTTGGACTTGGTAAGAAAAAATATGCATATGTTAGTTCTTTCTTGCTCATTCTTGGTAATTGTTGGTGGAAACCCTAGGAGTATGTTGGATATGTTGAGTTACTTCACACACACCTAGGATTTATTTTTCCTAAGGTTATTCCTTGTTTATTAGTCATTATTCAATCTCCTATATTTTAGGGGAGAATATTCCACCTGGAGAATATTCTTTTTCAGTTGACACTTCAGTTTGACTAGTTGAGTTGAGTTTAGATGTTGTGTTGGTTTTGTCACCATGCAACGTTGGGATCATCACCAACTCACTACTCTTTGTTCAGTCAGTAAACTGAAGACTAGTTGACTAGTTAACTCAGCTAGGTGGCAGTTCCCTCTTGTAACTTCCTGAGAGACTAGACTAGGTGGCAGTTTACTCTTGTAACTACTGGTGTGTGTCCAGATCAATCTAGACCACCACTATTGCTCATTAGTTACTCATGTATCCTATATCTATTGTAAATTATTCATTCTTTGAGTGTGGAATACGGTTAATGAGAATTCTTCCATTCTTTCTATCTTGCTTCTTTTTTCTTAATTTCTCTCTGCAAATGTGTGTAGTATTTTCTAGCTAGATCTATTCTGTGTAGGTTCAACACATTTACATGGTATCAGAGCCGACGGACTGTTAAGGAAAAGCTACACCAAATCATTTTTTGCAGGTACAAAAGATTGAAGACAACAAAAGATGGATTATTCACCATAAATGCTTCTCACGCCTCATAACTATTTGGAATGGAAGACAAAAATTTTGCTTCTGCTAAGATGCAAAGGCTTATACCAAATAACCATGGTAATGGAAGTAGAGCTTGATTCTGTCGATGAGAAAAATGACTTTCTCAATGGACAAGATCTGGCCATAGGAAGTATCGACATGTCTGTTTCTCCTGAACTTTTCCATCAAGTATATGAAGAATCACAAGGATCAACTCCAAATGAATTATGGATCAGATTGGAGGTTCTATTTGGGAATAAAGAATATTGAAGATTTCATGCAGGAGGTTGAACATATAGAGCCAGAAGAGAAACCGTCAGAAGATCAAGCTTCTTATTCTGAAGAGTCTTCTACACAAATGTCTACAGAAATTTGTATTCCATTAATTGAAGATAATGTCTACTCCATTTCAGATTTGTTTTCTGAAATTCATGTGGAAGATATATGGCATGCATCTCAGGAGTCACATGCAGACACTTTTGCATGCACCATGCATGCATCTCAGTAGACAAAAAGGGAGCCGCGCAAATCAGATGCCATTTTGATATTTTTTGAGAAACATTTGCAGAAACAAATTGGATATTTGAATTCCACTCGAGAAAATATCCAAGTTCAAAAAAAAAATCGTCCAAAATGGAGTCCGGAAAGTGAAGTTATGATCGTTTTAAAATCAACAAAATTTCACCATTTTTTTGGAAACGGCCGCACGGTTTTCAAAATTTCATCCAAAATTTATTTGGATATTATTCATTACAAGAAGATAAAGTGGATATGTGTGGAAATAACAATGATGCATATACTTCATCAGATCCATGCAGACATCTACATCTTCAACAAAATCTTCAAAGAGCACAAACTTGCATAGTTGCGAGGTCTTCTTGGAGTGAAAGACATGGTTGCTTAGCAACTTTCTTTTGTCCCTTATCATTTTTTATTTTATGCATTGTAATTTGAGGGGGGGATTTGTTCCCATGAGGTTTTCCCTCTTTCCTCGTTTAGTTCAGTGTATCTTTTGTATTTGGGTACCTAACATGGCCTCGTAGCTGGGACCCATTATTTATTTTCACCATAGTGATGTTTAGGGGGGGTGTTGGAGTTACTTCACACACACCTAGGATTTATGTTTCCTAAGGTTATTCCTTGTTTATTAGTCATAATTAGTCATCATCCAGTCTCTTATATTTTAGGGGAGAATATTCCACCTGGAGAATATTCTCTTTCAGTTGACACTTCAATTTGACTAGTTGAGTTGAGTTTAGATGTTGCATTGGCTTTGTCACCATGCAACATTGGGATCATCACCAAATCACTACTCTTTGTTCAGTCAGTAAACTGAAGACTAGTTGACTAGTTAACTCAGCTAGGTGGTAGTTCACTCCCGTAACTGCCTGAGAGACTAGACTAGGTGACAGTTTACTCTTGTAACTGCTGGTGTGTGTCCAAATCAATCTAGACCACCACTATAGCTCATTAGTCACTGTTAATGTTATTATTATAGTTCTTTGCATTTCAATAGATAAGAGCATCATAAGAACAAGATCACTAGAAATACACATTCATAAGAGACACAACATTTATCCTGGGAAACCCTCTAGGGGAAGAAAACCTAGCAAAAACTTCCTTATCATAAATAACTTATACAATGTTCAAGAGATAACTCAAACCAATACAGATAGCCCTCCCCAAGAGATGCGCCACTCTTCTTCTCCTCTCTTCAACTGGTAATTGCAGCTTGCCTCATAAGAGAATGAGCAAGTGAGTTGTGAGATAAAGTGAGGCGCTAGCCTCCTATATATACAAGACTGACACGTGTGAAAGGGTTTCACTGGCAGGGCCGACCTCTCACTCTGGGTGGGTAAACCCACCTTTAATTAATTCTGGGTCTTCAATAATAACTGTTGGGGCCGACTTCTTATTTTGCTTATTACAATTGTTCGATGACCAATCCGCAAAAGGGGATTTGGTCCTAATACAATTACCGACATGATTAATCCACAATGGGGATTAATCCTAATAATAAAATAACAATAATAATAAGAATGCTCTTCGCGGTTACATTATTTCAACACTTCCCCTTAACAAGAAGGGTATTCTTTATCAACATCAGGCGAGAGAGGTCTGCATCATCAGTGGCATCAGGAGGACAGTATCGTCAATATCATCTTGAAACATTGGCTAGCATATTTACGAGTCATCAGAAGTTTTCTTCATCGGCAGCATCATCATTCTCGAAAGAATGCTATCATCATCTGCATCAAATATGTATCAGTAAAAAAATGATACCTCATCACAGTACTAGGCTGGTAGTACTACATTGGCTCCATGTCAAAGCTGTTAAGCTGGTAGCTCAGTGTCAGTCACATCTTGCTTTATGTCTAACAGCGAGGTCAGAAGCATGACTCATCTTGCTTTACGTCTAACAACGAGGTCAGAAGCAAGGAACACATCAACATCTCGCTTTACGTCTAACAACGAGGTCAGAAGCGAGGAATCATCTTGCTTTACGTCTAACAGCTAGGTCAGAAGCAAGGAATCCACAACATCATGCTTTACGTCTAACAGCGAGGTCAAAAGCAATGACTCATCTTGCTTTACGTCTAACAACGAGGTCAGAAGCAAGGAACACACAGTGTCATGCTTTACGTCTAACAACGAGGTCAGAAGCAATGACTCATCTTGCTTTACGTCTAACAGCGAAGTCAGAAGCAAAGAAAATATATATACTCCCCCTTTTAGGGAGGGTCCTTTTGGACTATACCAAGCTTATCTCGAAAGTGTTCAAACTTTACACGAGATAGAGGCTTAGTCAACACGTCAGCAACCTGTTCATCCGTGCTAATGTAATAGAGCTTCAAGGCTCCTCTCTGTACCATGTCGCAGATGAAATGATAGCGGATCTCTATTTGCTTCGACCTGTCGTGGAATACAGGATTCTCTGTGATCTTTATGCAGCTCTGGTTGTCACATAGAATCGCGGTTGCTCTCATCCCGAAGTCAAATAGGCCTGTCGGCAACTTTTGAAGCCATATAGCTTCGCAGCTAGCAGAACATGTGGCAATGTACTCTGCTTCCGCTGTCCTGAGAGCAATACTGGATTGCTTCCTACTCCGCCACGAGCTCATGGCTGATCCCAAACTGAAACATCATCCGGAAGTGCTTTTTCTGTCTGCAACACTTTCTGTCCAATCTGCATCAGTATATCCACTCAATGTGAAGTCATGATCTCCATCATAGCTGAGACCATAATCCATTGTACTTTTAAGGTACCTCATCACATGTTTTGCAGCCACTAGGTGAACACGTCTGGGCTCTACCAGAAACTGATTCAAGGTGTTCACTGCAAAACAGATGTCTGGTCTGGTGCTCGTCAGGTACATCAACGATCCAATAATTTGTTTGTACAGTGTGGCATCTATCAAATCTGACGAAGTATCGACCAACAGCTTCAGCTTTGCTTCCATGGGAGTATTCATGGACTTGCATTCTAGCATGTCGAATCTCTTTCAGATTTCGACCGTGTACTTCCCTTGGTTAAGGAAGATTCTTTTTGGACTCTGCCATACCTCAAGGCCTAAGAAGTTGTAGTGTCCCTGAGCCCCGTCACAGATCATGTTTTATGCAAAGTATTGTAAATGAGTTCTATAGGCTGGTGAGCCAAGTGTTGTATAAGCTGTAGGCTTATCTGTTTTGTTAGGCCATGGAGCCTAAGTGTTGAAGGCCAGGAGCTTGTTGATGTACTTGTATGTATGCAAATCAGTTAATAAAATATAAACATCGACAGTGCAGACCGACCACGATGAATGAGTGATGGGGGACTGAGCGTCCGTAGAGTGGGCAAGGAACTAGGGGCTGGAAGATGGGAAAGGGGCTGAGTGTTGAGCCTAGGGGCTAAGCCTAAGGGGCTTAGGCCTGGAATAATATTTTAATATTATTTCCTAAAAAGCCATGTGCATATTATTTTTATCCTAAGTCCTTTTGGAAGGGCACGTGATTTCCCAAGTGGTGGAAGGAAGGCGTACGGATGGAACGCATGCAGTTCCTAGGGTGACAAGTGTCAACCCTGGTGCATGCAAATATAAGCGTCGAGCTGAATCGCGGGGGGGAATCTTCCTCCATTCGAACCGGAACCTCTGAATGGAGAACAGGTAGGACCTCTGCCAGATACGCTGGTTCATCTCTGAAAAGCCATAAGCCTGTGTTGTCTGAAGAAACCGTGTACACCCCGTTCAGAGCTGTGAGTCTGTGTCTGACTCTGAGTAAACCCGTGTCTCTGAGAAAACCCGTGTGCGCGTTAAGCCTGTGCTGAATTTGAATAGAAGGATCTTCGTTGTTCAGGAAAAGCTGAGCTAGCCTGTGCGTGGAGCCCTGTTCCGAAATCATCACCGTGAGATCATCCTGTGATTGCTGAACCGGTTGGGGAAGCCTGGGTCTGTATTCCCCGTGGGTTGATGTGATCACGCAGTACTGGACTGCGTGAGGCTTGTTGGCCTGTGAGCAACTCCTCCAGGTGAGAGAGTGCGCAGAGGGAGAAGAGAACTCCTGGAAGGAACCCTGTAGCTTCCATAGAGCCCGGAGAATTCCGGTCCGGTCTGTTCCTGTAACCCAAGGTAAGGGAGACTGGCGGTTGAAGGACTGTCTAGGTGATAGAGAAGGTGCACTCTCCTGGGGTGGAACAGGCATGTGGGGAATGAGGGTCTGTGGGCAGTGAGCGTGGGAGATTCCTGGGAGAGCTTTCTTCCTGGTGGTTGTGCATGTGCTATCTTCCCTGTAACCTCAACCTAGCCTAGGATTCCTTGCCTTGGGGTGGAGCCCGGTCCCAGCTCGGGTTTGACCCACTGTTGAGTTGATGAACAGTGTGGTCTAAGGCTGGGAGGTTCGTGGAAGGCCTGCACTTGGTTGGTGAATTCTACAGCTATTAAAAGATAAGTATCTGAATTATGTTTTATTACATTTGGTATGACTGTGCTGTATATATGGATCATGTTTCCGCTGTGTAAATGAGTTACTGTTGAATGCTATGGTTTGCTTAATTGTAGCAGTAACTTATATATTTTACTCTGAGAATTAAGTGTGTTTAATTGAGTTAAGTGCATGTGGTTATAATTCCTGTACGAATTATGTATACAATCATGTACAGGATAGTAACTGAGAGGTTTGGAAACCTCGGTAGTGAAAAGGTACACTACAGATTGGTATCAGAGCCAAGGTTTCGACACTGAGTCTAGATGGGCCAGTTGAGTGGTCTTTGGACCAAGGGTGAGAGGAGAAATTGGGTTTGAAGGACCAATTTCGGACCCTGGTTTGCTCCGAAGCGTCGAGGAGACACTTGACGAGTTTGTATTAAGCTCAGGAGGTTTAGTGGTGCTGTGAAGCCGCAACTGGTATGGTCTATGACCACAGGGAAGAACAGTTCTTACACCAATGGTGTTAGAACCGTAGGATCTGTTCGGGAGGGAAGACGAACCCTTGTAACCGTCAGATCTGGAGAAGGTGCACAAGGTTTAAAGCCTTTGGATACTTCACAGGAGGTTACGACCACACCAGGAGTTTAAACTCGGGAGGATCGTGAGTCGTAAGATCATTGAGGGATTAACTGTCAACCGTCCGAGTTGACAGAAGTCGCACAGGGGATTGGAAAATCGCGATACGCGAAATCCCGATTTGGTTAGAAAACCATCTGAGCTGTCAGATCTCGGCCGGAAAACCCGACAGCCATAGAATCTGTCGGGAGATGTTCGAAGGTTAAACTTTAGTATCTAGGGGCGAAAGCTCCGAAATAGATCTAAACCGTCTGAAAGACGGAGGACACGTGTCGTGAGATCGCCCATATCGGGGATTTGGACATCGGGGGTCAGAAGGGGAAGTCTTTCGACTTTCCGAGTGGCGAAGTCGCGAGACAATCAGGACCGTCCATTTGAGGAGGACAGGTGGCAGAGATCAAGGGATCTCGCGAACTCGGAGGTTCGCAAGGTGAGAGTCCGGGAGTTGGGTGCTTCAAGTCGCGAGGGGCGAAGTCGCGAGAGAATCGCAGCCGTCCATCTGAGGAAGACAAGTGGCAACAATCTCGGAGTCGGTGAAGTACCGAAGAGATCCAGGATTCGGGTCTCGCAAACTCTGGAGTTCACAGGGTGAGGGCCCAAGAGTTGGACGCTCCAAGTCGCGAAGTCGCGAAATTGCGAGGAGCGTGGACAATCGTTGGATCCAGATCACGGGAGGACCGTTGGATCAGAAACCCCATCTCCTATCGCGCGTTCGGGGATTTGGAGATCGAAAGGAGTCGTTTTCGACTTCACGAGTAGCGAAGTGCCGAGAGCCGTGCACGAGGACACGTGGCAGAACCACAAGGTGGGCCCGGGTGACCGACAGGTGAATACGCGTCGCCAGGAGGAAAGGAGTCAACACTCTGTTGACTTCTCGCGTCTCGAGGTTTTGTGAGATAAGAGCATGGGAGCTCGACGTTGAAACTCGCGAAGGTGCGAGTAGCGAAGAGTGTTAACACTTAGACTTAGACCTAGGCTACGGTCATGTGTAGCAGGTGCTAGCGAGGAGGGAGCCATGCCCGTGTCGCATCTCGGGTATCGACGGTTAGAGGAAATGAGTTGAGGGTCTTCGACTCACGAACTCGCGAGATCGCGAGTTGCAAAACGGGTGACTTGGGTTTCGTATATTTAACCGTCGGATCTTCGTGGACCGAGATTCCGAAGTCCCGAAACACCAGAAATTGCAGAGCCAGACAGAGCTTAGAAAACTTTGTGAAGTTGAAATGTCTTTCGTTCTTGTTCATATTCGTTATAAATGTCGTGGATTGTTCGTGAAGTTTAATGGCCTGACAAATTTCGAATTTAATTGCACAGTGCGTGTGCAGAATTCAACGAAGGCCAGAACTCCAGTAATCAACACCGAGTATGGAGTGGGAAAGAGGGCCGATTACCCCTGAAATAGAAGATGAACAGGAAGGAAAGGATGTTAACCTGGGAGTCGAAGGATCGAACTTTAACGGGCACGGAAAAGAGATGGGTAAGGAAGAACATATGATGCAACTCATTGAGAGGTTGCAGAAAGATGCTCAGGCTCGCCTAGCTGATAGCCGAAAGCTCATGAAAATCCGGGGTCGGCAGGGTGAATTCAATTTAAAAATGATGAAGAGCCTGGAAAGAATAGAAAAGAAATTGGAAAAAGGGAGTGACACAAACAGATCAAGAAGTGTCAAAACCCCTGAGGGAAGAAGAAGCAGATCGAGGAGTGGTAGCCGACATCACAGTCGCTCCCGAAAACACTCGGACAGGGAGACACACAGCAGTTCGAGCCCATCCCCTACCCGAAAACATCGAAAATCTGGAAAAGAGGAATTGAAAGGAGAGATGAATAAAGTTAAACCTCCAACATTCGATGGAGAACATAAGAAGGAGGAAGATGTCGAGACATGGTTGCTGGGCATGAAGAAATACTTCCAACTGCAGAATTATTCTGCCCGCGCAGAAGGTAGAATTGCAATGTACCAGCTGAAAGGAAAAGCGTCCATGTGGTGGGATCGGTTTGTGCAAGTGCAGCACATCAGAAAGAAAGAGGTCACGTGGAAGGAATTTAAGAGGTATTTCGAGAAGAAATACCTGACTAAAAGATACTATGACAGAAAGATGAAGGAATTCTTCGAACTCAAGTTGGGCAGTATGACCATTGATGAGTATGAACGAAGTTTTCTGGAACTACTGAAGTATGTTCCATTCATCAAAGGCGAGGTTGTCAAAATTCAGAGGTATCTGAGTGGACTGCCACCTTCCATTGGTGACAAGATTCAATACGATGATCCTAAGACCATGGAAGAAACCATAAGAAGGGCGAAATGCCTATACGAACAACAAAGAGAAAATCCTACCTTTCGGAAGGCTTGGGACGACCAGAAGAGGTTTAAGAAAGAACAGAGGCAGAAGGGAAGCAAGCCTTCCTTTTTCAGAAAGAGTCCTTGTGGACAGTCATCTTTTAAAGAGCCCAGGAAAGTTGAAGGGAGTGAACAGATGCCAAGGCCTCCACCCATGGAGTGTTGGGGCTGTAAAGGGAATCATAGGTACAGAGACTGCCCCCACAGAAAACACAAAGCAAGAACTGTCCATACTGTTCAGCAAGCTGAAACAGTGGAGGATATGGGCAGCAGAATGCCGAGGATCTACGCAGCCCTGGACAACAAGCAAGCAAAATTTCAAGCACACATGATTGAAGTGGAAGGTATGATCAACAACCGACCACTTGTTATTTTGATTGATTCAGGGGCTAGCCATAGTTATGTAGATCCTAGGGTGGTGGAAAGTTTGAATCTAACGAAGAGCAAACATGTGAAGTCTTGGTTAGTGCAGTTAGCCATAGGGACCAAGAGGAAGGTCACTGAATTGGTTAAGTCCTGTTTAGTGGACATGAAAGGAATGAGTACTAAGGCTGAATTGAACATTTTGCCTTTAGGCTCATATGATTGCTTAATTGGGATGGACTGGTTGGATCAGCACCATGCCCTTCTGGATTGTCATAACAAGAGATTCACATGTCTGGACGAAGAGGGAAATCAGGTAACAGTCCAAGGAATTCCCAGAGCCATGGCGGTGAGGGAAATCTCAGCTATGCAGCTGAAGAAATGTTACCGGAAAGGCTGTCAATTATTTGCAGCCCGGGTGGAAGAAGTATTCCAAAAGGTGGTCTCGAATTTGGAAGATCACAGGGTACTCAAAGAGTTTGAGGACGTGTTTCAGGAGGTGCTTGGACTACCTCCGAAGAGGGACATTGACTTTTCTATAAATCTAATGCCTGGAGCAGCTCTAGTTTCGAAAGCTCCTTATAGGATGAGCACACCAGAGTTGAAAGAGTTGCAACTGCAGCTCGAAGAGCTATTAAAGAAAGGCTACATTCGTCCCAACGTGTCACCGTGGGGAGCCCTAGTTCTATTTGTGAAGAAGAAAGATGGGACGATGAGGCTGTGCATTGACTTTCGGCAGTTGAATAAAGTCACTGTCAAGAACAAATATCCTCTGCCAAGGATTGATGATCTTTTTGATCAGTTGAAGGATGCGAAAGTATTTTCGAAAATAGATCTTCGATCTGGATATCATCAAGTGAGGATAAAAGATGAAGACATCAACAAGATTGCCTTTAGAACAAGGTACAGTCATTATGAGTTCACTGTGGTGCCATTTGGACTGTCCAACGCGCCTGCTGTCTTCATGTGTTTAATGAATGGAGTGTTAAGAAATTATCTGGACAAGTTTGTTATAGTCTTCTTGGATGATATCTTGGTGTACTCCAAGACAGAGGAAGAACATGAACAACACTTGAGAATGGTGTTGCAGGTGTTGAGAGAACACCAGCTGTACGCAAAACTGAGCATGTGCTCTTTTTACAAAAGGCAGATCCATTACTTGGGACATATAATATCTAAAGAAGGGATCGCTGTGGATCCTGAGAAGGTACAGGCCATTCAAGAGTGGCCAGCGCTAAGAAATGTGATAGAAGTTAGATCCTTTATGGGTCTGGCAGGTTATTATAGGAGGTTCATAGCTGGATTTTCAAGGATAGCTCATGCTATCACTTCCTTGCAAAGGAAGGAGAAGAAGTTCCAGTGGACTGAACAATGTGAGAGCAACTTCCAGCAATTGAAGCAGCTGCTCACTAGTGCTCCAATCCTGAAGATTGCTGATCCAAGTAAGGATTACGTAGTATGCACGGATGCGTGTAAGGAAGGGCTGGGAGGAGTTCTCAGCCAAGAGGGATCTGTAATTTGTTATGAATCCCGAAAGCTGAAAGAGCATGAAAAGAATTATGCCACTCATGATTTAGAGCTGGCAGCAGTTGTCCATGCATTGAGGAAATGGAGACATTACCTCATGGGCAAGAAATTCGAATTAAGAACGAACCATAATGGTCTGAAGTATTTATTTGATCAACCAACTTTAAATGCTAGGCAAATTAGATGGCTGGAATTTCTGTGCAAATATGACTTTGATATCAGGCATATCAAAGGGAAAGACAATAAAGTGGCCGATGCACTCAGTAGAAAAGTGCATGAATTACATGCTACAACCATTAGCATGTACAAAACTGAGTTGAAAGACAGAATTCTTGAAGCTGCAAATGCTGATTTGCAGTACAAAAGACTTGTAGCAAAGCTACAGTAGTGTGAGAGACCACAGACCGAGGAAGGTTATACCTTAGAAACTGATAGTTTACTTCTGTATAAAAACAGAGTGTATGTACCTAATGACAGAGAATTGAAGCTGGCAATTCTAAAAGAAATGCATAATGTGACTTATGCTGGTCATCCGGGATATCAGAAGACTGTGGCAGTAGTCAAAAGCCATTATTTTTGGCCAGGTATGAAGAAGGAAATTGCTGAATACATCGCCAGATGTATGGAATGCCAGAAGGTCAAGGCTGAGCACAGACACCCAGCAGGGTTGTTGCAGCCTTTACCTATTCCTGAGTGGAAATGGGATGTGGTAACAATGGATTTTATTACAGGATTGCCCAGAACAAGCAAGCAGCATGATTCAATCATGGTGGCGGTGGACAA
>JASDQU010735433.1:88543-122137 GCA_032191745.1 Picea mariana
GTGTTCTATAGGCTGGTGAGCCAAGTGTTGTATAAGCTGTAGGCTTATGTGTTTTGTTAGGCCAGGGAGCCTAAGTGTTGAAGGCCAGGAGCCTATTGATGTACTTGTATGTATGCAGATCAATTAATAAAATATAAACACCGCCAGTGCAGACCGACCACGATGAATGAGTGATGGGGGACTGAGCGTCCACAAAGTGGGCAAGGAAATAGGGGTTGTAAGGTGGGAAAGGAGTTGAGTGATGAGCTTAGGGGCTAAGCCTAGGGGGCTTAGGCCTGGAATAATATTTTAATATTATTTCCTAAAAATCCATGTGCACATTATTTGATCCTAAGTCCTTTTGGAAGGACCCGTGATCTCCCAAGTGGTGGGAGGAAGGCATACGGATGGAACGCATGCAGTTCCTAGGGTGACAAGTTTCAACCCTGGTGCATGCAAATAAAATAGAGGCAGTAAGCCGTGAGGGGGGTTCTCAGCCATTCGATCCGTCTGCCGTGAGGGAGAGCCGAGTGGGAAAGCCAGTATGCAAGAGACCTTTGTGTAACCCTGATACAGAAAAGAAAGCCTGTGTTTTTTCCTGAAGAATCCGTGTACACCCCTGTCCAGTGAGGGTGGAGTATGTGTCTGTCTCTGAGAAATCCCGTGAGCGCATTTCCTGAACCGGAACCCTGTGTTGAACTCGAGTGGAAGAATCCTTGTTGTTGGGGAAAAGATGAGCTAGCCTGTGTGTGGAGCCTGTTCCAAAATCATCACTGTGAGATCATCCTGTGATTGTCGAGCCAGTTTGGGAAGCCTTGGTCTATGTTCCCTGTGGATTGACGTGACCACGCAGTACTGGACTGTGTGAGGCTTTTTGTCCTATGAGAGACTCCTCCATGTGAGAGAGTGCGCAGAGGGAGAAGAGAACTCCTGGAATGAACCCTGTAGCTACCATAGAGCCCGGAGACTTCTGGTCCGGTTTGTTCATGTAACCCAAGGTAAGGGAGACCGGTAGCCGAAGGACTATCTAGGTGACAGAGAAGGTGCACTCTCCTGGGGTGGAACAGGCATGTGGGGAATGAGGGTCTGTGGGCAGTGAGCGTGGGAGATTCCTGGGAGAGCTTCTTCCTAGTGAACGTGTATGTGTTATCTTCCCTGTAACCTCAGCCTAGCCTAGGATTCCTTGCCTTGGGGTGGAGCTCGGTCTCATCTCGGGGGTGACCCACTGTTGAGCTGATGAACAATGTGGTCTAAGGCTGGGAGGTTCGTGGAAGGCATGCACTTGGTTGGTGAATGGTACAACTGTTAAAAGATAAGTATCGGAATTATGCTTTAACTTTTTTGTTGTTTATGTATCATGTTTTCCGCTGTGTGTAAATGAAGTGTTGTTGAATACTATGGTTGGATTAATTGTAGCAGTAACCTATATATTTCACTCTGTAATTGAAATGTGTTTAATTATGTTAAATCCATGTGGTTATAATTCTTGTATGAGTTATGTATGCATTCATGTATAGAATGGTAACTGTGAGGTTGTAAACCTCAGTAGTAAAAGGGTATACTACAGAGTGATATCAGAGTGAAGGTTTCGACACTGAGCCTAGATGGGCCAGTGGAACAGTCTTTGGACTGAGAATGCGAAGGGAAATTGAGTCGGGAGGACCCATTCCCGACCCTGGTTTTCTCCGAAGCGGCAAGGAGATACTTGACGAGTTTTTATTAAGCTCAGAAGGTATAGCAGTGCTATGAAACCACTGCTGGTATGGTCTATGACCACAGGAAGACAGGTCTCTACACCAATGGTGTTAGAGCTGTAGGATCTGTTCGGGAGGAAAGGCGAACCCTTGTAACCATCAGATCTGGAGAACGTGCACAAGTTTTAAAGCCTTTGGATACTGCACAGGAGTTCAAACTCGGGAGGATCGTGAGTCGTAAGATCCCTGTGGGATTACCCATCAACCGTTCGAGTTGACAGAAGTTGCACAGGACTTAAGTCCTCATGGGTAGAGGAGAAGTCTCGGAGAGCCGTCGGGATATTAGAAGTCAAGAGAATCGAGACTTTGTGATTCTTGAAATCCCGAGGAGGGATCATAGCCGTGAATATCAGGTGGACATGTGTCAGGAGATTCTGCAGAGTCAGAAATCGGAGAATCAGAGTTCTCGAACACATAGAGATCTCGTCACACAGAATCGCGATCCACGATTTTGCGAAAAAATATGGATCGTTCATTTAGTGGACATGTGGTAGATATCTGCACCATCGGGGAAAGTCCCGAAAAGGAGTAAGTCCATCAGTGTTTGAAGTTCATCGGGAAATCGGGAACCCCGGTGATAAGTGATTCATACACTTTGAAACTCTGAACCCCGATGAGAGCTTTGAGTACGGTCACGGGGTAGAGGTCACATGGACCTGACTTAACCGCGAAGGGTTAAAGCCAAAAAGGCACGTCGGCATATCGGGAATCGGGATATCAGAGATCCCGGTAGAAAGGTTTTGTGCATTGGAAAATCGCGAAACACGATTTCCCGATAAGGCCTAGGAGTGTGGGGCCACACCGAATGTCAGGAGGACAGGTGGCAGATTTTTAGCGATAGGCAAAAGGAATGTTGACAAGTCAACGAATGGGACCCATCGAGGATCCCGTGAGTGTATGAGCATGACATTGAAACCGCCGAAACCCGACGGGGTAGGGTGGAGGTCATATAGTATTGTCATGTGGACCAGAGGCTGAGCTAGGAGAGCCAGCCAGTGTAAAAGCACATCGGGAATCGGAGGATTGGAGGTTGTGAATGCATGTGCATCACGACATCACAAATTCCGAAACCCCGATAAGAGGATTGATCACGGTCATGGGTCGTGGTCATATGGTGAGGCTGTAGCCCGGAGGGCTAACACGGACGGAATCCATTGGAAATCAGGAAATCGGGGATTCCACTGTCAAGCGTTTTGGAACATTCAGATTTGTGAAACCCCGAACCCCGATAAGGGAAAATCCCGGTGTCACGAGTCAACGGTCACATGATGTAGATTCCATAGCAGGGGCTACCCGTAAAGGTAGCGCATCGAGAAATCCGAAATCGGGGATTCAACCCACCAGAACAATGCCGGTTGCAAAACCCCGATAGAGGTAACCCCGATAGAAGGAAGCGAGACCTGAAGAGTTTCCTGTGGGAGGAAAACTTCCCGATGAGGAAATAGGAAAACTTCAAGACACCCGAAAAACACAGAGCCAGACAGAGCTTAGAAAACTTATGAAGTTGAAATGTCTTCCGTTCTTGTTCGTATTAGTTATGAATGTTGTGGGTTATTCATGAAGTTTAATTGCCTGACAATTTTGAATTGGATTGCACAGTGCATGTTCAGAATACAACAGAGGCCAAAACTCCAGTTAATCAACGCTGAGCATGGAGTGGGGAAGGGTGCAAATTATCCCTGAAATGGAAGACGAACGAGAAGGAAAGGATGTTAACCTGGGAGTCGAAGGGTCGAACTCCAATGGGCATGGAAAGGAGATGGATAAGGAAGGACATATAATGAAAATCCTTGAAGGATTGAAAAGAGAGGCCAATGAGTGTCAAGATGATAGCCGAAAGCTCATGAAAGTTAAGGATCGGCAAGGGAAATTAAACTTAAAATTCCTGCAGAGTTTGGAAAGAATAGAGAAGAAACTTGAGAAAGGAAGAGACTCAAGTACGATGAAGAGTCGCAGAACCCATGGTAGAAGAAGTAGATCGAGGAGTGGTATTTGACGTCACAGTCACTCCCAAAAACATTCGGACAGGGAGACACACAGTAGTTCAAGCCCATCACCTACCAGAAAACATCGGAAATATGGAAGGGAGGAATTGAAAGGAGAGATGAATAAAATTAAACCTCCAACATTCGATGGAGAACATAAGAAGGAGGAAGATGTCGAGACATGGCTGTTGGGCATGAAGAAATACTTTCAGCTGCAGAATTATTCTTCCCATGCAGAGGGAAGAATTGCAATGTACCAGCTGAAAGGAAAAGCATCCATGTGGTGGGATCAGTTTGTGCAGGTGCAACACATTCAAGAGAAAGAGGTCACTTGGAAGGAATTCAAGAGGTATTTCGAGAAGAAATACCTGACTAAAATATACTATGAAAGAAAGATGAAGGAGTTCTTCGAACTCAAGCTAGGCAGCATGACCATTGATGAGTATGAGCGAAGTTTTCTGGAACTGTTGAAGTATGTTCCATTCATCAAGGACGAGGCTGTCAAAATTTAGAGGTATCTGAGTGGACTGCCAGCTTCCATTGGTGACAAGATTCAATACGAAGATCCTAAGACCATGGAAGAAACCATAAGAAGGGTGATATGACTATATGAACAGCAAAGGGAAAAGCCTACCTTTCGGAAGGCTTTGGACGACGAGAAGAGGTTTAAGAAGGAACAGAGGCAAAAAGGAAGTAAGCCTTCCTTTTTCAGAAACAGTCCTTAGGGGTAGTCATCTTTTAAAGAGCCCAGGAAAGTTGAAGGGAGTGGGCAGATGCCAAGGCCTCCATCCATGGAGTGTTGGGGTTGTAAAGGGAATCATAGGTACAGAGACTGCCCCCACAAAAAAGACAAAGCAAGAACTGTCCATACTGTTCAGCAAGATGAAACAGTGGAGGATATGGGCAGCAGAATGTTGAGGATCTACGTAGCCTTGGACAATAAGCAAGCGGAATTTCAATCGCACATGATTGAAGTGGAAGGTATGATCAACAACCGACCACTTGTTATTTTAATTGATTCAGGGGCTAGTCATAGTTATGTAGATCCTAAAGTGGTGGAAAGTTTGCATCTAACGAAGAGAAAACATGAGAAGTCTTGGTTAGTGCAGTTAGCCACAGGGACCAAGAGGAAGATCACTGAATTGGTTAAGTCATGTTCGGTGGACATGAAAGCAATGAGCACTAAGGATGAATTGAACATTCTACCTTTAGGCTCATATGATTTCTTAATTGGGATGGACTAGTTGGACCAGCACCATGCCCTTCTGGATTGTCGTAACAAGAGATTCACATGTCTGGACGAAGAGGGAAATCAGGTAACAATTCAAGGAATTCCCAGAGATGTGGCTGTTAGAGAAATCTCAGCCATACAGCTGAAGAAATGTTATCGGAAAGGTTGTCAATTATTTGCAACCTGGGTGGAAGAAGTATTCCAAGATGTGGTCTCGAATCTGGAGGAACACAGGGTACTCAAAGAGTTTGAGGACGTGTTTCAGGAGGTGCCTGGACTACCTCCGAAGAGGGACATCGATTTTTCTATAAATCTGATGCCTGGAGCAGCTCCAGTTTCGAAAGCTCCTTATAGGATGAGTACTCCAGAGCTGAAAGAGTTGCAATTGCAGCTCGAAGAGCTACTAAAGAAAGGGTACATTCGTCCCAGCGTGTCACCGTGGGGAGCCCCGATCCTATTTGTGAAGAAAAAAGATGGAACGCTGAGGTTGTGCATTGACTTTTGGCAGTTGAATAAAGTCACTGTCAAGAACAAGTATCCTCTGCCAAGGATTGATGATCTTTTTGATCAGTTGAAGGATGCAAAAATGTTTTCGAAAATAGATCTCCGATCTGGATATCATCAAGTGAGGATAAAATATGAAGACATCAGCAAGACAACCTTCAGAACAAGGTACGGTAATTATGAGTTCATTATGGTGCCGTTTGGACTGTCCAACGCGCCTGCTGTCTTCATGTGCTTAATGAATGGAGTGTTTAGAAATTATCTGGACAAGTTTGTCATAGTCTTCTTGGATGATATCTTGGTGTACTCCAAGACAGAGGAAGAACACGAACAACATCTTAGAATGGTGTTGTAGGTGTTGAGAGAACACCAGCTATACGCAAAACTGAGCAAGCGCTCATTTTACCAAAAGCAGATCCATTATCTGGGACACATTATTTCTGAAGAGGGGATCGCTGTGGATCTTGAGAAGGTACAGGCCATTCAAGAATGGCCAGCGCCAAGAAATGTGACAGAAGTTAGATCCTTTATGGGTCTGGGAGGCTATTATAGGAGGTTCATAGCCGGATTTTCAAGGATAGCTCATGCTATCACTTCCTTGCAAAGGAAGGAGAAGAAGTTCCAGTGGACTGAACAATGTGAGAGCAGCTTCCAACAATTGAAGTAACTGCTCACTAATGCACCAATCCTAAAGATTGTTGATCCAAGTAAGGATTACGTAGTGTGCACAAATGCATGTAAGGAGGGTCTAGGAGGACTTCTCAGCCAAGAGGGATCTGTAATTTGTTATGAATCCCGAAAGCTTAAAGAGCATGAAAATAATTATGCCACTCATGATTTAGAGCTGGCAGCAGTTGTCCATGCATTAAGGAAATGGAGACATTATCTCATGGGCAAGAAATTCGAATTAAGAACAGACCATAATGGTTTGAAGTATTTATTTGATCAGCCAACTTTAAATGTTAGGCAAATTAGATGGCTGGAATTTCTATGCGAATATGACTTTGACATCAGGCATATCAAAGGGAAAGACAATAAAGTGGCTGATGCACTCAGCAGAAAAGTGCATGAATTACATGCTACAGCCATTAGCATGTACAGAACTGAGTTGAAAGACAGAATTGTGGATACTGCAAGTGCTGATTTGCAGTACAAAAGACTTGTAGCAAAGCTACAACAACATGAGAAACCACAAACCAAGGAAAGTTATACCTTGGAAACTGATAGTTTACTTATGTATAAAAACAGAGTGTATGTACCTAATGATAGAGAATTGAAGCTGGAAATTCTAAAAGAAATGCATAATGTGACTTATGCTGGTCATCCTGGATATCAAAAGACTGTGGCAGCAGTCAAAAGCCATTATTTTTGGCCAGGTATGAAGAAGGAAATTGCTTAATACATCGCCAGATATATGGAATGCCAGAAGGTCAATGTTGAGCACAGACACCCAGCAGGGTTGTTGCAGCCTTTACCTATTCCTGAGTGGAAATGGGATGTGGTAACAATGGATTTTATCAAAGGATTGCCCAGGACAAACAAGCAGCATGATTCAATCATGGAGGTGGTGGACAAGCTTACTAAAGCTGCCCATTTTATTCCACTGAAAACCACCCACAGAGCAACAGATGTTGCTGATATCTTTTTAAAAGAAGTTGCACGCTTACATGGAATTCCTAAGACAATTGTGTCTGATAGGGACCCGAAATTCACTTCGAATTTCTGGAGAGGATTGTTCAAGGGATTCAAAATGAATCTGAACTTCAGTACAACCATCATCCTGAGTCTGATGGGCAGACAGAGAGAGTAAACAGAGTAATAGAAGACATGATGAGAATGTATGTGATGGATAAACCATCAAGGTGGGAAGACTACCTGCATCTGGTAGAATTTGCCTACAATAATGGGTACCATGCATCTCTGAAGATGAGCCCATTCGAAGCACTTTATGGAAGAAAGTGCAACACTCCAGTGAGCTGGGATAATCCCGCTGACAGAGTAGTAGTTGGACCTGAACTACTCAAAGAGATGGAAGATCAGATGATCAAAATCAAACAGAATTTGAAAACTGCCCAGGACAGGCAGAAAAGTTATGCTGATAGTAACAGAACCCATAAAGAATTCAGAGTGGGTGACCATGTTTTCCTGAAAGTGAAAGCTAACAGGAGTTCCCTGAAATTGGGAAGTTGCGCCAAGTTGGCAGCAAGATTTTGTGGGCCATTTGAGATCCTGGAAAGGATTGGGCCAATTGCATACATGCTTGCATTACCTGCATCTATGAATATACATAATGTGTTTCATGTTTCACTGCTTAAGAAATATGTACCTGATGCTAATCATGTCATCGATTGGACTGTGATTCAAGTGGAACCAGAAGGTGTCCTACAAGTGCATCCTGTGTGCATATTGGACAGGAAAAACAAGCAGCTCTGGAATCGAGCTATAGGGCTTGTAAAAGTCCAGTGGACCTGGTATGGTCCTGAGGACGCGACATGGGAGCATGAAGAAGTAATGCGGGCAAAGTACTCGCATATTTTTGAAATTTTGAAGGACACACAGAGACAGTGTAAGCTGCACTGAGGACAGTGCAAAAATAAGGGGAGGGGGATTGTAGTGTCCCCAAGGCCGAACCCCGTCACAGATCATGTTTTATGCAAAGAATTGTAAATGTGTTCTATAGGCTGGTGAGCCAAGTGTTGTATAAGTTGTAGGCTTATGTGTTTTGTTAGGCCAGGGAGCCTAAGTGTTGAAGGCCAGGAACCTGTTGATGTACTTTTATTTATGCAGATCAATTAATAAAATATAAACACCACCAGTGTAGACCGACCACGATGAATGAGTGATGGGGGACTGAGCATCCACAGAGTGGGCAAGGAACTAGGGGCTAGAAGGTGGGAAAGGGGCTGAGTGATGAGCCTAGGGGCTAAGCCTAGGGGGCTTAGGCCTGGAATAATATTTTTATATTATTTCCTAAAAATCCATGTGCACATTATTTTATCCTAAGTCCTTTTGGAAGGACCCGTGATCTCCCAAGTGGTGGGAGGAAGGCGTACGGATGGAACACATGCAGTTCCTAGGGTGACAAGTGTCAACCCTAGTGCATGCAAATAAAACAGAGGAAGTAAGCCGAGAGGGGGGTTCTCAGCCATTCGATCTGTCTGCCCTGAGGGAGAGCCAAGTGGGAAAGCCAGTCTGCAAGAGACCTTTGTGTAATCCTGATACATAAAAGAAAGCCTGTGTTTTGTCCTGAAGAATCTGTGTACACCCCTGTCCAGTGAGGGTGGAGTCTGTGTCTGTCTCTGAAAAATCCCGTGAGTGCATTTCCTGAACCGGAACCCTATGTTGAACTCGAGTGGAAGAATCCTTGTTGTTGGGGAAAAGTTGAGCTAGCCTGTGCGTGGAGCCTGTTCCGAAATCATCACCGTGAGATCATCCTGTTATTGTCGAGCTAGTTTGGGAAGCCTTGGTCTGTGTTCCCTGTGGATTGACGTGACCATGCAGTACTGGACTGCGTGAGGCTTGTTGTCCTGTGAGCGACTCCTCCAGGTGAGAGAGTGCGCAGAGGGAGAAGAGAACTCCTGGAAGGAACCATGTAGCTGCCATAGAGCCCGACGACTTCCGGTCCGGTCTGTTCCTGTAACCCAAGGTAAGGGAGACTGGAAGCCGAAGGACTGTCTAGGTGATAGAGAAGGTGCACTCTCCTGGGGTGGAACAAGCATGTGGGGAATGAGGGTCTGTGGGCAGTGAGTGTGGGATATTCCTGGGAGAGCTTTTTCATGGTCAACGTGTATGTGCTATCTTCCCTGTAACCTCAGCCTAGCCTAGGATTCCTTTTCTTGGGGTGGAGCTCGGTCTCAGCTCGGGGGTGACCCACTGTTGAGCTGATGAACAGTGTGGTCTAAGGCTGGGAGCTTTGTGGAAGGCCTGCACTTGGTTGGTGAATGCTACAGCTGTTAAAAGATAAGTATCGGAATTATGCTTTAACTCTGTTGTTGTTTATGTATCATGTTTTCCACTGTGTGTAAATGAAGTGTTTATTGAATACTATGGCTCGATGAATTGTAGCAGTAACCTATATATTTCACTCTATAATTGAAATGTGTTTAATTGTGTTAAATCCATGTGGTTATAATTCTTGTATGAGTTATGTAAACATTCATGTATAGAATGGTAACTATGAGGTTGTAAACCTCGGTAGTAAAAGGGTACACTACAAGGGGTCACGCACGATAACCAGAGATGTTGAGGGATAGATGTGGACATCAACCCTGCCACAACCTACTAGCACTCCCGTCGTGGATCGAACTATAGGTTAACGATTACCTAGTTCGAGAACACCCATGATGTCATGAGGGCCGACTGCGACAGTCGTTCACGATGATTCTAAGGGGCACGCAATAAGGCAAGGGCTTTATTCCTTAGAGGCCCTTAGTCTCCCATAAGATCACCTGGCAGAGTATTGACTCCAGGGGTGTTTGATGTCTACCAAGTTAGTCAAGAGGCGAATGGCACCCTTGGAGCATGTAGTGCGTCTTGAAGGGCACGTCGTGCAAGAAAAATGGAAAGAGGCGAGTGACACCCTTGGAGCACGTAGTGCGTCCTGAAGGGCACATTGTGCAAGGGAAATACAATGAGGCGAGTGACACACTTGGAGCACCTAGCGCGTCATGAAGGGCACGTTGCGTTTTTAAATAATAAATGAATAAACCTATATGGCTTATGAACGAATAACGTGATAAGAAAGATTTAAAACAATTTCCCTAATAAAATGTCACCCAGCCTAGGAAAATAAAGTCTATGTCTAAGTGATACTTGCGATAAAAAAAAGGTGTCTATTTATATAAAAATAAAAATAAAAATAAATAAATAAAAATGATAATCATCATTAATCATGTGACGAGAAGGGGGTAAGTAATTCAATGAATTTATAAAATTCTTTTGGGGAGAAAATTTAAAAATGGGGGAAAAGGGGAAATACTTGTTTTATCCCTTATGCTAATTAAAAATTTATTAATTAAAAAGGAAAATGGGAAAAATTTAATTTTCTAAACCTGCCAATTTGAATTTTAAATGAAAAGGGAAAGAGGGAAATTTAAAAGAATTAGAAAACTAGGAAAAAGCGGGAAACATAAAAAGAAAGGGGAAACACATGGAAAAAGTAGAAAGACTAACTTAGTAAGGTATCGAGCATTTAAGAACTTTCTAAATTAAACTCAACTAGTAAATTAGTAAGGGGGTAAGTCATTAAAATTTGTAAGGAAATATGGGGACACCTAGGAGTGATTCTAGGAATGGTTTTAGGTGGGTGAGGGAAATAGGAGTAATTAATCAATTAATGAAATTAATATATGGTGCAATGAAGGGGATGGGTGACACATGTACGAGGAGGATTTTTATGAATTAAATTATTGAACAGTAAATTAAATGGGATTTTGGGAAAGTAAATGACTTAGAAACTCTATGTAAAGGAGGGAGGAGGAGGATGATGGATCTTTTATGTTATGTGTAACGTTATGCTGCAGAATTTTAGACTTAACTGACTTATCTTGTGGGAGTTGGGATACCCATCTCGGTGAGGAGTGGTAGCTTGGCCTTGCGAGGTGAGTTGGGAGCTAGTTGATTCTCTGGTTTAGTGTCTGTGGCCCCTTTGCGGCTCGGGGGTCTAAAGGGGAAGAAGATTACCCCTAGAGTTGGCTGGGAGGTACTGGTGAAGTCTCATCAGTCGGCAAGTGGGAGCAGCACGGAGCGTGCGGGACAATGACTCAGAGCGGGCAACTTGGGCTACGATACACTTCCTTTATTTCTGCATGGTAGATTATTATTATACTTTACACTTTTCTTTTTGTACTTTAATTAGGTAAAGAAAATGTGTACTTAGCATTTTAGCCGAGAACTTAATTTTCCCCGTAAGCCTTAAGCTCGTTGTTTGACTTGATTCCCTCATCTTTCGATCCTTGCATTTTGAGAATGTCCTTTGTTGTTTCGATTGTTGTGAAGATTTACGCTTTTTTTCCTCATCCCTAGCTCTCCATTCCACGCCTGAGCAGTCGGCCAGGAGCCGAATCGACGGTCATCACTTCTATGCACAACGACCTATATATTCTAATGCCCTACTTTTCTGTGCGTGGATGATGAGCGAAGGATTTGTTTACCCCTTCTTATATCTTCTCCACCTTGAATAGTTCTCTGCATGTTATATCACCTCTGCGTCTTCATCGTTCTCGGCATCTGAAAACTATGTTTGGTATTCTCTGCATTTTTATATATTGCTGGATGAATTTTACTATGCGTTTTTGCTAGATAAATCAACTCTGTGTTTTTACATATTGCTGGAAACTTAAATATGTGTTGTGATCCCTCCCTGCAACTTAACTCTGTGTTTGTTTTATTAATGGCATTATTCTTTGCATTTTTACCTATGTATTGTAATATTTGAAGATGATTTAGACTACGTTTGTCCTTTGTTGACGGCCCTTACATTTGTTTGGACTGTGATTTTTTTTCTTATGCATTTAAATTATTGAAGGTGAAATAGCCCTGCGCTTCTCAAGTTTCATTATTCTTTCGACTACACTACTTAATTTTTCTAGTTATTTATTGTTTTATCAAAACAATGATTTAGTATATCGATTATACATCAACCAGTTGTCTTGATTAGCGAATGGTACTATGTTAAGTAAATTCGCAGTGATTAGAATAATTTTTTTAAAAGGAGAGCTTCAGGATCAACAACCCAAGTGGGAGGAATAATTCCTAGAATGTTATTTACACTTTTAGATTGTTACCCTCGAGCACTGGAAGGTCCCTGACTGAAAACATAACAATTTGTCTGCGTTTTTGTGCCTTGGTCTACAAATGTTTCGTCAGCGATACATATTTTTGATTACGTGTTAGTTTGACTTCCCAACCGAGTTGATATTGATTGTTGTGTTTAGCTCTTAGTTGTTAAATTTCATCCTATAATTCCCACTTGTATGCGTGTGCCTTGTTTTGTTGGGGTGATAAATTCTCATGGGCGTCCACCTGTGATGGTGAATTGGTCAAACGACCCTTCCCAAGTCTGGGGAAAAGATACATCTATGAGAATTTCATTGACGCCTCCACTGTTCACACCATACGTTAGTTATGGTTTATGATTTCTTTTGTAATGCATTGTTTATATGAAAAACCCATGAATGTTTTTGACAACCTATCCCTAGGCCACTTGTTAAGATGGAAATTGTGCTTTTTAATACTGTTATTTTCCAATTGTTACCTGGCGATTTTGGCCAATGGTTACAACTGCGACTTTCCCATTTGTTACCTCACTATTGGCCATTTGTTATAACTACGATTTTCCATTTGTGAGGACTGCAAATTGTTGCTTAATACCTGCGTTGATGGCTCTTTCATTAATTAGTACCTGTGTTTTCATTTAATGATGGCGTTTAATTCTCGACAAATTACATTTTTTTTTTTTTTTTAACGAGAACGGTTATATTGCATTAATCGACTTTCAGGAAAACCTGAATCAGAAAGTTACATATCTGAAGAAGGTTGGTGACCTCTAACAGTGCTGCCAACCTTCTTGTGAATGTCTTGGGAAACCCATCCCATTTGCTTCTTGAACTAATTCGAGAAGATGACAAAGATTGCTTACATGAATAAATTCTCACAAATTGTGAGCATAGTAGAAGACAAAAGCAAAGCATTAAACCGAGGGGGATGAAAATTTCCCCTTAATGTAGGGGTCCATCTTTTTCTGAGATCCTAAAGAAATGTTGGAGGCTGCCTCCTTTTCTCTGCGCGCTTTATTAGTCTTTCGCCCTCTGGTAAGGGGTGGAGACGGAACTGAATTGTCTTCCGGTTCAGAAGTTTCCACAGAGACTGAAACAACTAAGTCTGCATTGGCAGAAGGTTCCGGAGCTGAAGCCTTTGCT
The DNA here is from genome assembly GCA_032191745.1 of Picea mariana. Taxonomy (NCBI): domain Eukaryota; kingdom Viridiplantae; phylum Streptophyta; class Pinopsida; order Pinales; family Pinaceae; genus Picea; species Picea mariana. Next base: position 101,916 of record JASDQU010735433.1, read on the forward strand.
GCCATTGTGGTGAGATCCGGAGGGCTTTCATCTGCCGGGGGGTCTTCCTTAACTTTTGTTGCTTCTGGATCCTGGGCTTCGTCCTCCTTCAGCACATCAAAGCTGTTTTTTGTCTCTAGAGTTGCCTCTGCTGTATGGGTGGCCTTTGGGGCCTGGGATAACGGATCCTTTCGCCTTGGCTGTCTTCGTCGGTTTGTTACTGGCTGAAAATCATCTTCTTTAACTGGTCCTGACTCCTCGGAGATTTTGGGACAGCTTTTTGCGAAGTGACCGTAGGCATGGCACCGGAGGCACTTAAAAGGAATCTGCTCGTAGTCCAGCTCTTGGATATGGCTCCATTCCCCTAGGGAGAGCTTAATGGCGTCCGGAATTCCTTTTTCAAGGTTTACCTCAACACAAATACGTGCGCAGGTGAACTGTTCCCCCTTTGGCTCCGCCCTGTCCAGGAAACGCCCAAGCTTGTTTCCAATGTCCTCCAATGAGCTTGTCCCCCAGAGATGCATTGGAAGGTGAGGCAGCCTAACCCAAACAGGGGCTGTTGTGATATCGGCTCCGGGGTTAAATTCAAGAGTCCAGGGAGCTAAGAACATCCCCTTCGACCCCATGAAATAGGGACCAGATCTGAAAACTAAATCACGGTCCACTTTCCTCGTGAAGCTAAAGACAAAGAAACCCCTGCCTACTGCATATAGAGTAACGTTTCCCTGTATCAGCATCTTCCATCGTTCTTCCATCCAAGCCTCCACTGTTTTGGGGCTTGGCCATAACCCCATAAACTTTCCGATTAGGGCATTTTCTGTTAGAAGGAGGGCAAGCTTGCAAGGGTCCTCTGGATCTAACTCCAGAGAGGGTATCTCCTCCATCTTCTTAACAAACTTAGACTTGAGAGCAGGCTTAGGTTTAGGTCCTGCTGCGCGGACTAACATATTGAAAGCTTCCACAGGATCTTTTTCCTTCTCGGCGATCAAAACTGGGGCCATCGTGGAAGGCGGCGACCACCTACAAGCATTCAGAATTCGCGCCCTTGCACTCAATCCGCTCGAATGCCCCACTAAAACGCTTTGATCCGCGGCCTGTATACCCTGATCTCTGCTAGACGCGTCCCTGTCGACCTCCTGCGAGCTGTGGCCAATACCGCTTCTCAAAATCACGTGCAAATGCTCAGACGTACGCTGAAACACCAAACCGCTGCCCTGGACCTAGCTGAAACTCCAAAACGATGAAGAAGCTCGGGGACACAGTCGACAGCTGCTGCAGATCGCGTTCCTGAATACCAGAGCGTGGCGGCTAGGGTTTGGGCCCTTCGACAAATTACATTTTAAATGGAAAGTGTGTGTACCAATTTATAGCTAACTTCATGCACATTTAATCGCAATTTATTAGGTGATAGGTGTAAAGGGATGACGTTTTTACACAACAAATTTAATTAGCATTTTCAATAGACAACTTCTTTCTTTAACAACCTTTGTTTAAAACAACATTTAATTTGATTGGACAACCTTTATATTGAATGGACAAACTTTAATTTAATTTAGACCAGACTTGTCATTTATTTTTAATATTGACTAAACCAAACTTGTCATTTACATTGTAATTATAGTTTATAGTTCTAGTATTCTTTGAATTAGATTGGCAAATTATCGACTAGTTGTAATTTAGACTTGTTGATTTAGATCTGTAATTAATGTTAATTTGATTTGTAGTTGTTGTCTAATTGGTAATTTAGACTCGCTAAATCAGATTTGTATTTAATGTTGAGTTAGGTTGTAAATCATTGACTAAATTGTAATTTAGACTGGATAAGTTAGATTTGTAATTAACGCTAATTTAGATCATAAATATTGACTAATGAGACTTGATTAATGGTTGGGTCATTGACGAAGTTGTGTATTATCTCACGCCTTTCCTTGATTGACGTCACCTTGCGTCTTGTCGAACTATTTCTTAGGGTGTGGGTGTAGTCCTCTTGTCAGTAGCTCGGCTCCTAGCAAGTTGGTTTCATCTAGAGTCCTTGGCCCAGATAGGTTTTGTAGTGAAAGGGTTATCGTCGTGCCTATCGCCTGGGGACAGCATGATTCCTGATGGGAGGATGAATGCGCGCCCTATTGGATAGAGGCAATTGATAACTTGGCCGGGGTTTGTACTTCTCGTTGTGGGTTTTGTTGATCTTGTAAGTTCGTTGATGGTGCTTGGGTTGGGCCGCCTTCATGTGTTTGGTTGGTGCGCCTTGAGGTTCTAGTCATTGGTCGTCAAGGTCGTTGTGTCGGGAGGGGGATGTTGTCCCTTAGCTTATAGGCGTGGTCCTGTTGCGTCAGGCGGGTAGTTGTTTCCCCTTGTTGCTCTACGCATGTTTCACCCAATTTCTCTTGTGCCAGTGCGGGGAGTCACGGTTGTCTATTTCCTGGATTGCATGTTTGCGTTCATCATCAGTTATGTGGTTCAACTGTTGTCTTCTTAGCCTTCCTACCTAGAAAAAAAAATGAACTTTCGTTTCGCTTGTAGTCCTAACAATGGGGTCATTATATTTGGCTTCAAGAGAATTCAAGGACCAAGTTTGTTCAACAATATTTTTCAATTTCAAGGCACGATCCTAGGATTCCACTATCAAGGATTCTTCCCACATTTAGTGCCAGTTCTGCCATTGAGTTGTCAATATTTGCTCCCTTTGATTGGCACCTGTAATATCCCAATTTTTTTCCTTGAATTATTTATAACTAAATGTTTAAACACTTTGCATGGATATTTTATAGTTATGGTACACCAACTCCATGGGATAGATATACCATAGTGTTATGATTATGTAAGATTTATATTTTGTAGTTAATAAATAATAAGATCAAGATCATTTGAGCTTGAGCACCTATAGGGGATATGATACCACAAGAGGCGAAAGGTGAGGCAGTCTAAGGGGAGTTTATGCCTAAAACATCTACCGTATGTAACCTTGAACCCTCACCCAATTCAATATTTTAATTTCAAAGATAAAATGGGTTAAGAGGAGTGGAGGAAACAAATTCCTTAATCTAAGCCACCATTTCCTAAAATATAGCAAGTTGTCTCCCTTCATTATGGGAACTAAGAAAAGAAGTTGAGTTTGAATTATGTTCCCATCATGCATGAAGGAAATTCAAATGGGGGTGAAAGAGCTATTAAAAAATGAGGAAAAGAGTTTTTGGAGGTGAGACAAGAGAAATTGGGAGCCAAGTCCATATAGAATATATCATCCATGAAAGAGAGCTTGGTTGATTAAGAAAAATTCCAAGAAACCAAAAAAAAAATTGCATAAGCTTTGGGTATCAACCTAGACCTTTTTTATCCACATGTTGAATAGCACAAAAAGGAGGATTTTATGAAATATTGTACAATAGAGAAGGAGGTGCTCCTTGTGTTGTGTGGGGTAGGTAATGTGGATTCCTTAGTGCTACTCTGTCCTTGAGAATCCAATAGTAAAAATCATTAGTTGAAAACCTATTGAAGTTTGTAATTCATAGTTGTTTTTTTCCTACTTTTCCCCACTGGTATCATAGACTAACTAGGGGGTGGTGTCTGTTAATGAATACTTACAATTGGATGGAAATCACTCACTCAACTAGTTGTTGGACTACAAATTTCAACAAATAATTTTATATAAACATTTCATTTCATTACAATAACGTTTATCGGTATTTATGCATTCATAATTATAAACTTGTCTGGTAAATAGTATGTCTCTTGTCTATGTATAAATTTGTATTTCTCTGCTCTATGTGTAAATTTGTATGTCTATGCTCTCTATGTAAATTAAAACGTTGTAATTCAAGTTCTATGAGTGAAGAATCCCTATAGATTTATCTTATATCTAGTATAAATTGTACTTTGTTGTTTTGTTTATGTTATCTTTGGAAGTCATGGTCTTCACAAGTGGAAGTGGTTGCTACCAGAACCCTCTTTTTTTTCTAAATATTGTTATCAACGTTTTCAACTCCTAAGTCCAACAATAGACGTGAAACACTAAACAATTGGGAAGTTATGCATTGAAATACCTCAAATTATTAAAACAATTATAACTTATTTTTAATTGTATTATTTTGATTATTAAAACAATTATAACTTATTTTTAATTGTATTATTTTGATTTGATGGATCAAAAACAATATTTTATTCTATTTTAAATAAAATGGACATATTGAGTAAGACTTTTAGAAGAGGAAGTTGTTGATCCATTTAGAGGAATGACTAGTGACAACAGGAAGAGACAAGTGGCGGAGCCAGTTGAGTTTAACTCAACTGGCAAGCTCATACATATGTCAAAAGACCTATGAAAAAATAAATAAGCAGTACACAAAGAGGAAAATCAAAACTTGTGCTTTCGGTATTTTTGCAATCCAGACACAGTGGTCATTCGTCCTTTTGGATCAGGAAACTTAGCTAGAGGTGACAAGGAAGACGGTTGTTTATGCCCTCGTCTACGGTTATCGGTCTCACCCAACGTGTGCTTCCCATATCTATTGTATGAGGTTCAATTTGTTTTTATGCATTATGCAGTTCTTGGTCCCAAACAGATAGTAATATCAAAACTCGTTGGTATTTTTTTTAAACGCCATACTCCACAGGATTTGAGATAAGAATTATTGTCTATAAGAAGTAAATCATGTTCTGTATGCATTAGTATTGTTATTCTGATATATCATGGTTATTCTCTTAACTGTCTAAAAATTATGTTATGTATCTTCGTGTTATTAAAGACATAAACATTTATTTATTTTTGTAGAAATAGATTCAACCACTTTTCAGTGGTAAATTTTAGGAATTTCAGAGTAGAGAGAATTATTGTGTTTATGTAATAACTAAATACATTTAAGAAGTTGGAATATTAAGAATAAACAAAGATAATGAAACTCTTTTTCCTTATTAAARTTACATGTCTATTTAACAAGAACTAAGAATTCTCACTTATCAAAATAATACATACCTACTCTTATAGAGAAGGAGACCTATCATTTTCATAAAATTATATATATATATATATATTATAGAAGAGAGGAAGAACTCTCTTTAACAGATTATAATTCAAACAAAGGTAAGAATTTTCATTTACCATAATGATTAATATCTAATAGAAACCATGAAAAAAACCATCATTTTATATATAGAGAGATATATAGAGAGATAGATATATAGATATAGATATCCCTCATGTTACCAGATAATAAATATTATTTTAAACAGAATAATAAAACCTTCGTTTTTCATTTTTCCAAAATAATATATATGTATGTATATTGTAATTAGAGATAAAAACCCTCATTTCATCAAAATGATACATGCCTATTCTAATGATTCTAATGAAGGAAGAGAACCATCGTTTGAACAGAACGATATATATATATATGGCAAAGAGCCCTCGGATGTATGAACCATATCCTTCATAGCACACTTGACTATGTATTGTGTCCTTAGTTTAGATAGACAAAGGCCTTTCCTTTAAGATGACTTATCTACTTTGATAAACCTCACAATATTGATTGGTTACTTCCACGAGGAATGCTGCGCTTTTTAATGGATAGCCTTTCAGTTTACTTGTAGTTACTAAGTTAATTGGTTTGGAATATTGTTGGCGAACACATATATCCATATTTGGGAAACCTAGGTACTACCCTAACAATGGTGAGATGAGATAGTGTCAATTCAAGTGCGTTTATTATTAATCCATTCCCACCAGGTTAATGTAACAGAGGATAGATGTAACGACCCTCTTGACACAATCAACAATATACATAACTATTAATAGAACCATTGTATAAGTAATTTATACCATGTCAATTATAATTGATCATTAATAGAAAGTCTATTTCATTTCATACAAAGTCATTAATCTCATTTAAAGTATAATTCATTTTATAAATTCTCTAATGTAACTTACTTTCGATGAACATTTATTTCTCTTAAAAATCAATATTTTATAAAGAAAATAGGTTGGATCCTCTCTCTATATATTCATATGTAACATTCTTCACTATGATATCAACAATAACACGATGGAAAAATAATATTGTTTAAGGTGTCATGTCAAAAACCACGATCCAACTTATAAGATAAATCTTCCACTTCAGGAATTCTCCATAGGGTTTTTATTTTACAAAATAGGAGAATAGGACATGCGTAAAGGAAAACTTAAAAATAAAATTTGGGTTTTTATTTTACAAAATAGGAGAATAGGACATGCGTAAAGGAAAACTTAAAAAAAAAATATTAAATTTGGTAAATTACACTATAAGCTTCAGCCCTAAGAAAATTTTTGGAAAGAAACCGTCGCCAAATAAGACGGTTCCCTCTCCTTTGTGGGGGATATATCTATAATACATTTCAATCACATTTTATTACGAATTTGAAATTGACCAGAGCGATTGAACTATGAGATCTAGAACGCCAACGCAATTTTAAGAATAAATAATCCCCACATATAGCTAATTTTATTAAGATATTGTCAAGATTGAAGGGTTATAGGTGAGACAAAGTCTTCGAAAGGGGTATGCCCTGGGTGACAGCCTTTTAATTCTGATACCACCGTTCGCACGACATGCAATAAAGTAAGAAATAGTTAACTAAGAGAGAAAAAGGCACAACAATCCACACAATGAATGTCACATGCAACAATTTTGGGTGCAAATGATCCCAGACCAAATCGTATCTAAACAAGCATGTGATTAGAGGAACGAACAACATAATATAAGAGTCGAATTTATGGAAAAAGGAACAAACAACATAACAACAGGGATTAACCTCTTTAATCTAAATCACAATCCTTTCTACTTGCGGACATATCAATTAGCAGAATTAGAGGTGTAAATGAAAAATATTATTGATCTATAGACACCATCTATTACATAAACATAGTTCAGATCGATGAATTTCAGAAGAGTATAAAGATGAAGTAGAGGAATCAAGCTAAAGAATGGACAAAATATGACCAAGAGATCAATCTATTTTCTTGTGGATTTGCGAGACTCAGGGTTCAATAATTCGAGGTACTCCTCTCGATTAAAGGATGCTTACGCTTGAGCATTCAGTCGACTAATAGAGAACAAGAAGAACAGGTTTAACCTAGGCATTGAGCAGGAAGGTCACGAAATATATAGGTTGTCCAGATTCGATCAATTTTTCAACCCAAAAGATATGGCTATAAGGAAATAATTTTTTTGGATCAATTTTAGCAAAATACAATTCTTCAACAAAGGAATGGAAATGGGTATCATATCACAAAAATTTAGTGCTACAGAATTTACTAAAAGAAATTGTTAAATCGTCTACCTCCCAACAGTAACTAAATACGTCGTTATGGGTATTTTTAGTTGTACTAAAGACAACTGAGTCAGATTGATTGAAACACTATAAATGAATAAGAAATACAACACTCGGGAGTTCGGAGGATGCAGAGTGAAAGAAAAATAGACAAAATCAATGATTCCCATCTCCAAATCCCAGGAATAGTGTAACTTACCGAGATTTCAGGTCATCGTTGAGATATACCACAGATGCTATTATAGTAGATAATTTGGTGCATAATAATATATCACGAATAAATTGATAAATTGCGAACATGTCATGTATATCTCTTTACTCAACAGTAAAATATGATCATAGAAATATAAAACTAAGTAATATGTCATTTTCCATGATCATTTTCATTACATATAATTGGTATACTAAATTTAATATTCTATTACACAATAAAGTACCGTAACAAATGGATGTAAATATTTTAGGATGATACTCAACATGCGCAAAGTCCTTCTCTTCACTTTGCTAATCAATGGACTTTATTGGTACCTCCCAACCAATGCTAGGGATAATCATCTTCCCCCTTGCCTTAAGCCGCAAAGGGCCACACACAAAATCTCATACCTGTTAGAATTAATGATTAATTTAGGGATTGGTTTGGAGTTGGTTTGAGATTTTGTAGGAGCTGTTGAGATATTATCTCAACCTCCATACCTATGTTTGGAATTGGTTGGATCTAACTCCAGCTACATATACCTATTGTATCTTGGGTTTGATATAGTAATACAATCTTATTTTGTGTGTAATTTTCGTGTTATGGATGCTCTCTTAAATTCTGTCATGGTATCAGAGCTAGAATAGCCCTGACTCTCTCACCAGAGGGGCTGGAATATGAGAGCAATGTGAGATGAATCCGCTGCTGTAGATTGTAGGTTATAGTGTGAGCGTAGATTCATTTTTTATGTGTGTTATGAGAGTGTATTGTTTTTATTACGTGTGTTTTGTGAGAGAATTGCTGCAGGCTTTCCATTAAGAGCCAGAAGGTCATACAAATAGCAGTCATCGCTTTGAGATTTTCACAAGGATCGTGTTATGTGATATTTATTTAAGAGAATTGCATGAAATAATCGTGTTAGCTATCCTATGCTAGGCAGATTGATCAATGTGATGTGCTAGGAAATGTTTCGCTGAGGAAAATCGCCATATCACTGGAGATCGCTAGACACCATTTGCTGCCAGAAAATTGCAAGGGTGAATTTAACCCATACGCCAACATCTGCAAGGAGGAATTCGAGGTCATCTAGGGAAGAGCTGTCTGCTGCCATCGTGAACGAGAGATGTCATTGCTTAGTGAAACCGAGGCATTTGATTCTACATATTACCTATCTGCTGCAGAATTCCTTCAACCGTGAAGGATCTATCTGCCATCGTTGGGACAACACTACGTGATAGAGAGATAGATGTGATTTGATTGAGCCTCCCTCATGTGGAACATATGCATTGACAGAGTGGTCATAATTCAGAAATTGCTGAGATTGTTGCCAAGAAAATCACTGCCAGAGATCACTAATGAAAAAGATGAAAATGCAACAACAGTCCATGATATTCGTTGGATCAATGTGCCTAGATTATCCTCTACTGCGTCTTTCCCTTTATACGCAATTGTTCCAAGTCGATGTCCAGATCCGAAGAGAAATCCAGCCAAAGCAAATTGTGATTTGTATTTCCTTGATTTGTATTTCCTTGATTTGTAATTTTCAGATCTGATCTCTTCAGCTGAATGTGTGTTAGTGGTTTTATGTGCGGTGTGCTTAAAGTTTTTTATATATTTATGTGTTTATGTAAAAGAAAGTAGGAACTCTTGTATCTTGATATAAGCTGGCAGCCCCAGTTTCACGAACAACTGTTCTTATTGGAAGTCACCTTGTATAATTGAATGTTAAGGACATTCCGTATCCAAACTGCTCTTCTAGACACTGAAGGATAGCCGAAAGTAAAAATCCGATAGATGGAGGCATGTTCATAGAATGCATCAATAATTGACATCTTTTATCACGAAAGCCCCGATGAGCCGAGTTGTCAAATTGTCCATTGTACAAGTTCATGAATGATGGTCCGAAGCATTTATGCTTTAAATGAGTTGAATGGTAAGCTCGAAGAAGAGAAAGAGAAAGAGCACAGTCCAGAGGCATCAGAGTGGGTGTAGGAGCTGATGAAGACCATATCAGACAGAGATCTATGTTGTTATTTGAGAATTGTAATATGTGGTTTATTTGTAATGTAATCATTAAGGGAGGGTGTTAGAATTAATGATTAATTTAGGGATTGGTTTGGAGTTGGTTTGAGATTTTGTAGGAGCTGTTGAGATATTATCTCAACCTCCATACCTATGTTTGGAATTGGTTGGATATAACTCCAACTACATATACCTATTGTATCTTGGGTTTGATATAGTAATACAATCTTATTTTGTGTGAATTTTCGTGTTATGGCTGCTCTCTTAAATTCTGTCAATACCCAAAACTAGTTCAAGCTTGCCCTAACAAGGAGAGGCTTCCACTTCTTGCACAAGATTGTAGTTCAACTCACACAAGTAAACTTAGCACAAAACAATTTGGTAGCATTCCAGTCATCCAACAATAGGGTGCATTTCCTTCTTGTTCATCTTTCTTTTATAAAAACAATTGGCTTGACACTTCTCTTCTCATGCACAATTAAGTAATTTTTAATATTTAAATTAGAGATTATTCACCCCCAACACATGTCACACTTTCCCAAAGTTACACATGTTTATTCATTTTTAATAAAAATAATTTATGCATTTCCCCTCACATCCACAATTAGTTCCTAGATTTTCTCTGAATTGTCCCTTAGTTCCCCAATTTCTCTTTTATTGTCTCCTAACTAATTTACAATGGAGTTTGATTAGGTCTCCACAATGAAATAGTTTATTTTTATTATAAGCATTTTGCACATGTCTTAATATTTATTCTTATTCTCCCTTTACTAGTTTTTATTGCATATGTATTAATATTTATTCTTATTCTCCCTTTACTAGGTTTTATTGGTCTAAACTTCCCTTAACTCATTTCTGTAATTTATTTAGGAATAAAATTTAGACTTATGTTTTTATTATGTTCCCTTTCAAAAATTATTATTAAAATTATATAAATTTATTTTCTCTTTTCTATCAATTATAAGCAATTGTTTTATTCTCTAAGGTATTCTAGATTTCTATTAACTCATAAATTTAATCATGTGATGTTCCCTTCAAGATGCATCTATGTGCTCCAAGGGTGCCACTCACCCTTTGACTTAGTTTGGAAGCTGTTTGACGCTTGGATTCTATACTCCACTTGTCGACCTTGTGTGACACTAAGGGATTATTGAGGAATAAGGAATATGCATTATTGTGTGCCCCTCAGAAATCCTCATGAGCGATTTTCTCAATATTCCCTCACGACATCGTGAACCTCTCAGGAACAAGGTAATCGTTAACCTTCGATTCAGGTCGCGACAAGAGTGCTAGTAGGTTGTGACAGGGACGTTGCCACAACTCTCCCTCATACATCTGATAGTGTATGACCCATTTACTCCATATGTGAATTGGATTAGCAAACGTCACCATGCCTGCATCCACTCAAAATGATAATATTACTAAATCATATACATGAAATCCATAACTGAAATCATCATCATAACAGATGTGTAATAACAACTAGTACTCATAATCAAAGTCAATAGTCCATTCCCTAACTCAATCTGGAGTCCAAGGAAGTCTCTTGATGCCATGAACATCCTCATCATGTCACATCTCCTACACACTCAAAAAACTCATAATAATAAATGTCAATGTTATACATCAATATATTTAACATATCAGTTTCAATACTCATTGATGAGATCATTTTTAACTCATAAACCAAAATAGCTAGTCATAAGTATCATGTTTTAACCAGATCGTTTGATCACAAGAGTCCTCAAAGAATAAATTAGTGTTATGAAATGTGATCAATGGAACTCAATGTCACATACAACCCCTCTTGTTTTTAAACTTTGTCCCAAAATTTGTACAATCTAACAATGAAAACAATAAATATAGTTGCTACTAATATATATGTCAAACTCTCAAAATAAATATGGAAACTGCTGACATATATCATATGCATCCTCCCAAGTAGAAAAATGTGGACTATATCTATCCCATTGGACCTTGACCTGATCGACCAATCGACATCGTAGTTGTCGAGTGCCATGGTCTAGTATGAGGATTGGCTCCACTATGAGATCACCCTTGTTCGATACTTGTAATGAACTCAATTCAATAACATGTAATGGATCTGAAATATAATGACATAAAACTAAAACATGAAACACATTGTGCATATGCCTCAAAGAATCAAGTAAGGCTAGTCGGTAAGCCATGTGCCCTTTCTTTTCTACATCTTCGAAGGGTCCCACAAACCTTGGAGAGAGTTTAGCACCCTTTCCAAACCTAATCAAACTCTTGTGCGAATTTACTCACAAAAACACTTTATCACCAACCTCATAAATGAAATCTATATGATGTGCATCTGTATAACTCTTTTGTCGGTCTTGCAATTCCTTAATCATTTTCCTTATGGTTCACAACTTATCTTCCATTTCCTGGATTACTTCCGATCCACCAGGACCGTATCCTTTAATCGATCCCAACTCAAGGGTGTCTAACACGGTCATCCATAAAGAAACTCAAAATGTGTCATCTTTATCGAACATTGATAACTTTTGTTGTACGCAAATTCTACCAATGGTAAAAAAAAATCCCATCATTTTTGTTGATCCATCACATACATTTGAAGCATATATTCTAGAATTTGATTTGTTCTTTCCATTTTCCCATCATTTTCAGGGTGATATGCAGTACTAAAATTTAATTGCATACCCAAAGTATCTTGGAAACTAGTCCAAAAACATCCAGTGAATACAGATCCTCGATCAGATATTATGTTCTTCGGTACACCATGAAATATCACAATTTAATTCACAAAAATTATATCTATGTCACGTGCTTGATATGTTGTATAAACTGGAATAAAATGCACACTCTTCATCAAAGAGTCGCCAACTACAAAAATATAATCGTGTCTCCTTGTCGTCTGTGGAAATCCATCAATATAACTTCCCATTTCGATTCAGGAAACACATGTGGTTGTAATAATCCCACTGGATGTTTATGTTTAACCTTCACTTGATGACATTCAAGACATCTCGCCACATATTTAACTATATCAGTTTTCATTTCCTTCCAAAAGAATAATGGCTTGAGATCAACCTTCATTTTTGTGACTGCGGGATGAGCCATATACACTGCTCGATGAGCTTCATTCATAATTAGATTTTTCATTTCATCATTTGATGGTACATAAATTCTGCCATTATATATTAATATCCCATCATTGTCTGAATAATAACCCTAATATCTAGGTATCATCATGGTATCTTGTTTGACATTGTCCTTTACTTCCTTGTACTAGTCATCATCAATCTATAACACTCAAATATTTTCCCGAAGGTTCATCTTTAGGGGTATTAATGAGAAAATGTGAGGTCTCAGATTAGATGCATATGTTATTCTGATAACGGATCCCTTAATGTATGTGCTCTCAAAATCATACTCACTTAAAAGTTTAGACCAACATCTTTGTCATGCATTCAAGTCACTCTGAGTAAAAAAATGTTGTAATCCACTGTGATCATTTTTCAACTTGAATTTTCGTCCAATAAGGTAATGTCTCCAAACTCGTAAGGCATAAAAAATCGCTAATAATTTCAAATCGTGTGTTGCATAATTATCTTCATTCCTTCTTAGTTTCCTTGATATATACGTGATAACTCAGTCTTATTTCATTAGTACTCCACGCAACCCTTCCTTAGATGCGTCGGTGCATACTAAGAATTCCTTGTCCATATCAAGAACCTTAAATATCGGTACTGATGTTAGTAATTCTTTAAACTTATGAAATGTGACAACGCATTTCTCTAACCATACAAATTTCTTATTATTCTTTTGCAGTTCCATAATTGGATTTGCTATTTTTGAAAAACCTTTGATGAAACGTCAATAGTAACCTGCTAATCCCATAAAACTACATACCTCTTGTTCTTTTTTCGGTGTTGACCATTCCATAATAACCTCTACCTTCATTGGATCCACAATGATACCTTCTCCAGAAATAATTTCTACCAAATAGTGAATCTTCATCTGATAAAAGGAACACTTCGACAACTTTCCGTACAACTTGTTTTCTCTTAAACAGTGCAAAACTAATCTCATATGTTCTTCATGCTCCTCTTTTGTCCGAGAGTAAATTAAAATGTTGTCAATAAATACATGTATGGATTTGTCAAAGTATTCGCAGAATACCCCATTCCTTAAACTCATGAATACACCATGGGAATTTTTCAATCCAAATGGTAATACGGTAAACTCGTTATGTCCAAATCTTGTATTAAATGTTGAACATTTTAGGAATTTCTTCCTCTTTGATTTGCAACTGGTGATATCCCAATCTCAAATAAATATTTGAAAATAGAGTCGCCCCCTTCATTTGATCAAAGAATTCATAAATTCTTGGTAACAGGCATTGATTCTTGATCTTGGCTTTGTTTAATTGACAATATTCAATGCAACGCCTTCATGATCCATCCTTCTTTCTTACAAAAATTATTGGTGCACCCCACGGTGATACACTGGGACGTATGAGTCTCAAATCTAATAATTCCTTCAATTGCATATTTAACTCTTGCAATTCAGGTGTCGACATATGATATGGCGTTCTTGCAATTGGTTATGTTCTAGGTTTTAAATCTATAGTAAATTCCAATTCTATTTTCAGCGATAAACCTCGTAGTTCATGTTATCTACTCCAGATTTCGTATAAAAAAAAAATACTCTTATTATTATTTACGTGTCTCTAAAGTAAACTAAAGAAAAAAAAAACTACTATATAGTAGTACATAGTGTTCTACTATAACTTCTAAGCATCGCTTCCTTTGTCAATTCTTAATATAACCCCTTAACTTGAGAGTCACCACAAAAAGGTTCCTATATACAATTATTCGTTTGACCTTTTAACCATAAGTAATATATATATATATATATATATATATATACTCCAATCGTTGTAATGAAATGCGTTGAATATATCGAAGGCGTTTAAATACAAAATTGAGTTTTTTTTGCAATAATTATTGGTTTACCAAAGTTACTCTACAATTATGGTCGTTGAAGCATGTGCATACATTTTTATTACACCACAACCATACTCCCCACTTTCTCTGACGCAACATACTCGACGAGTAATTACTCTAACCAGGTAGAAACGCTACTTATCTAGGTCTGACCTCAGCAGAGGTGCCCAACATAGTTGTCTTATATGTTAAATCCATTACTAGCTTGCCACAATAACCTGGTCACATGCCCTAGTACTCAATCGTTTAAGATTAACAATGTCGTGACAATACATTGGTTTTAGTGAAGCTCTGCGAGACCTTCAAAGGGTTTTTCATTCATTTGTTCTTGGTTCAACACAGAATGTTATCTCGACTCTCCTCTGTGAGAGCTTTTTCACTTGCACGAAAATCATTTTCCCTACAGTTTTAAATTGTATCCTTCTTGGCCTTTAATTCGTCTCTAAGGTTCAGTCTTCCTCGCAGAGTCTCGAAGAGGAATGTCGTTTCTTTATTATGTTATACATTTAATCATGCAAGAAACCTGTTAAGAGGATTAGAGGGAGACATTTGACATTCAACATTTCTCATTCATTCAGAGGGGGAATTTCAGGCTCAATTTAAGATGAGTGGCTTTTTAGATAGCCCACTGTGTTGAAGGATCCTGGAAACCATATCTCATTGGGCTTATGAGATATGCTTGTAAGGATTGTTATCCAATAGTTCAGAAGAGATCTACTATCTAAAAGTTCGGTATCATAACTTTAAGAGGATTATGAGACATTGCAAGTGTCAATGGTGTCCAATGATGCTAAGAAACTTGGGTCATAGCTGGGAGACTATACGTTTTGGGGGAATACATGACACCGTGATGGAATTCTAAGCCTAAAGATTTTTAAATGGTCAGATATGTTGATGAAGACCTTACCAAGTAATGATTGAGACAAGTACTTATTCATAGGGGGTGTTAGAATTATTAACTCCTACTTGTCATAGTAATTAATGTGTGATTCTTCATCATACCATAATGTATGATTTTGTTAATGTATTGGTTATTGTGAGGTAGAGACAATATCTACTTGAATTTTTTTCTTCTAAGATTGAGGAGGTTGTTATATCTACTTTGGTACGAGAAATTCTCTCCAATTAGTTATCTCTAGTTTGGTCTATGGTTGAGATATTCTCTCAACAATTTGTTAATGTGGATAAAACAATGTATCTATCTTAAGCCAAAACCTGAAATATTTACATCTAATAATGTTCATTGAATATTAAAAGTCAAAGCAATTTTACTTGTGTGTAAAGAAAACATGTATACTCTCTCATTTCCTTACAAGATTTAGAGAGAGATTTAGTAACTAAAACATTAAAATAAATATCACAAAGTGAAAATTTTATACACCCTCTCTCATTTCCTTACAAGATATCAAAAAGTGAAATTGTGTCTCTAATTTGATGTGTGATTGAGATATCCTCTCAATAGTTTGTTGATGTGATTAAAATAATTTATTTATCTCAAACTAACAAAGTATTTATATCTAACAATGTTGATTGAATAATAAAACTCAAAACAATTTTACTTATATACAAAGAAAAAATGTATTCTCTCCCATCTCCTTACAAGATTTAGAGTAAATCTAATACCTAAATCATTGAAATAAATATTACAAAGTGAAAAGTCATACGTCTCTCCCATTTCCTTACAAGATAAATCATTGAAATAAATATCACAAAGTGAAAAGTTATACGTCTCTCCCATTTCCTTACCAGATTTAGAGAGACATGTAGTAATGAAAGTATAGAAATACATATCTGAAAGTGAACAAAGTAAACAAATATCAGAAAGTGAAACATTATATCTCTCGTATGGAGATATCATCATTACCTACCCATTGGTATCCATTGATATTTTCGAGCCTACGATGAGATATTTGCAAAGATATATGTTTGTCGAAGTTGGTTTTTCCATTCTAAATACCAAACATCGTATGAGCAATGATATCGACATTCAGATGAATCAGGTCGTTGTCAACTTCTATTTCCAAGGATCCAAACATCGTATGAGCAATGATATCGACAGTCAGATGAATCAGGTCGTTGTCAACTTCTATTTCCAAGGATCCTTTGCCTTCGTTCAACGATCTTTTCCATTTGTTAATCATTTGCAACGTGGTATCTACTATTTGAGGTACTTGTTTATGTGAATGATACGAATCAAATTATTACACTGATTGGAATATAAATGAGATCATGCATTTGTGATTGTAATAGAAATGAGATTGTGCATTTGTGTCCTGTAAAGAATGAATTGATCAGGTTATTGGAATTATGACAATAATAGTAAATGTTTGGTAGTTTGTATCATGGAGGAAAATTGATGTAACCAAAGTAAGTTTTTTTAACTGATGTAACGATCGAACTTATGTTTTATAAATCCAAAAAGCCCCGAAAAACATTTGTAAAGTGAGGTAAACCTACTTGTAAGCCTTTCTAGATATTTCCTTGACACATTGTCAAGGTTGTACTGTGTTCTCAATTGTCATATTTATTGCATTTAATTATTGTTTGACTTTTAATCCCCTACAAATGGTATCAAAGAAAAGGTGTTTTCGGTCTTTGGAAGGAAGAGAAAACCTAGTAGCCATTCGTGTTTGAATTTAGCCCGAGGAGATGGAAGTCGTGAAGAGGAAAATCCGAAGAGAAGTTTAGTTGTTGGTTCACATCTGTTCATCATTTTGTGTGCAAGGAAGAGATGAGACTTTAAATTGTGAAGTCACAGAGGTGTTTGTTGTGTTTTCCTTATCGAGCAGAGAAATCCGAGGAAGGTCGAGGGTTGCATGGTCGCATGCATGGAAGGGGGAACAAATCTGTTTATTTGGTGGAAGAGATCCACAAAGGTAGAGTTTTTATTTGGTGGAAGAGATCCACAAAGGAGACCAATGGATGGTTGTGTAAAATCCAACAACTCCAATTCCAGTGGAGGTATCGTTTTTTACTTTGGGTGCATAATTAATTTTAAAAAAAATAAGAAAAGTTTGTTTCTCGGAAATATTTTAGGAAGTCTTCCCTGCTCATGAGAAAGAATAAATATTTTTTTTTGAAAGGAAAACATATTAAGTGGAGAAATGTATATATTGGAAATATACTAAGTGGAGAAATATATATATTGAAAAAATATATATATATATAAAGAAGAATATTTTGTTTTTAAAATATTATTTAAGCGGGTCGAGTTTTCAAATTATCTTTTATGGAAGTTTGAATAGTCACGGAATTTGAGGCCGAATATGTTTCTTTATTCACAAAGAGTTTGGAGCATAAATATATATTTTTCAAAAAAAACTAATTGATTTTTGGAGTAAAGAGTTGAAATTTGGAGTAAAAAAATATCAAAATGATTTTTTGAAGTGAAAAATCAAATTTATATTTGAAGAGGGAGTCTCCTTGTGTGTAGAGAACTAATGACAAATAACACAAATGTTAAATTCAATGTTGGAAAAAAAATTAATGGTAAAAATAACTTTGAATTTTGGAAACTTAAAATGCCAGATTTGTTAACAACAACAAGAGCAATGATGGTGGAGTCATCATAAAAGAAAAAAATGTATTATTTACTTCGGAGTTGTAAAATTATTGATTGCATGTAAATGGGCATACTGTTGGAAGGTTTACAGTTGGGAGTAAGCTTGTCATTGATGGCAAGAATAGCGATGGAAAAGATCAACATGATCAGCAGCGTAGTGATAATGGAAGAGTAAACTCCATTTTAGAATTTCGGATACCAGGAGTTGAAGTGTCAAAACACTTCACCACCGAAGTGGCGAAATCACGAAGTGGAGTTGAAGCGTCGAAACACTTCACCACAGAAGTGCAAAATGCGAAATGGCGAAATGATCCTAGCCGTTGGATCAAGGTGTGATATGGGCAGTCAGATCCAGGAGGTGAATATGGTAGACCACGTCAGAAAGGACAGTCATGGACCGTTGGATCAAGAGGACGCGTGGGGAAAGATCAAAGCTAGTCAAAGACTCCATTTCGGAGTTTCATGAATCATGACTTGGAGTGACGAGAATCTCCATCTAAGGATCAGTGAGATGCGAGATCACGAAAAGATCAGGACCGTCAGATCACCAAGAACGAGGACCATTGATCTAAGCTCCATCTCGGAGTCTCGCCTATCGCGACTTGGAGTGACAAGAATCTCCATCTAAGGATCAGCGAGATGCGAGATCACGAAAAGATCAGGATCATCAGATCACCAAGAACGAGGATCATTGATCTGAGCTCCATCTCGGAGTTTCACTTATCGCTACTTGGAGTGACGAGAATCTCCATCTAAGGATCAACGAGATGCGAAATCACGAAAAGATCAGGACTGTCAGATCACCAAGAACGAGGACCGTTGATTTGAGCTCCATCTTGGAGTCTCGCCTATCGCGACTTGGAGTGACGAGAATATCCATCTAAGGAACAGCGATATGCGAGATCGCGAAAAGATCAAGACCATCGGATCACCAAGAAGGTGGACCGTTGATTTGAGCTCCATCTTGGAGCTTCACCTATCGCGAATTTGAGTGACGAGAACCTCCATCTTAGGAACAATGATATGAGAAATAGAGATTTAATCACAACCGTCAGATCAAGGTGTGATCTGGACCGTTGATCCGACTCCATTTCAGAGTTTCGCGAATCGCGACTTGGAGAGGCAAGAAACATAACCACAAGAACGTTGAAATCACGATATGCGAAATCGCGATATGATCTAAGTTGTTGAATCAAGATCAAATCTGAACCGCCGAATCACAGGACAAGTGGCAAGCGATTGGAATTTCGTTGACTTGGATTCAACGGAGCATGGTGTGGAAACTCACGAAATATGAAGCACCTTTTGCTACAGCCTATGGTCACCACCGGTAGTCACGAGAAGGGAAGGAGTCAGTTCAGATAAGCTCCATTTCGGGGTTTCAGGGATCGCGACTTGGATAGTCGAGATGCCTCATCTCCAGATTCACGAAATGTGAAATCGCGAAAGCGCTTTATGCATAAGCGCGTGGTCACAGCCATTGGCAACATCGATGGAAGATGGAGGAAGAAGCTAGAGGTGCTAAGCTTCACCACAGGGATCCCGAAATGCCGAATTACGAAATGGAAAAACAGGCACAAGATTATTTATTCTTAATCCAACGGTTCAGGTGAAGTTGAACAAGATCGAAGGGATACTTTTGCACTTCTCAGTGTAACAACTAAAACAAATGAGGATCTTTGCCAGAGGAATCAAAGAGGACTGAGTGTGATCTCCAAAGAAGATGAAGAGTCTCAAGGCATCTTCTAGTGGATTGAGGATTATTGATACATGTGATTGACAGATGGAAGGGGATTGAAGTCAGTAGCTGAAAACAGAAAGGATAAGCTCATCTAATATAGAGAATATGAAGAGTATCGACTGCCGGAGAGGCTGAGGAATCTTAGAATGACATCCAGTGATGTTGAACGCATGGGAAAACTGCCAGAGAAGCTTAAGGATTACCATGATGATCAGACAGAGCACTCGACATGTGGAGGAGATGAACGTGGTGTGAGCAGGCAGAGGGATTGCACGCATTGCATCCACAAGTAGCAAAGAAGCTATAAGTGCATGATACAGAGAAGAGTTGTGGTTGTTGTTGGTGTAGCTGTGATTGTCGTTGTTGAAGGTGATTCATGCATGAAGAAGGAGGGGAGTGCAGTAGCTGAATTGAACAGAATAGGAA
>JASDQU010735433.1:122548-150245 GCA_032191745.1 Picea mariana
CCTGTATGGGTTTCCTTAGGAAATATCTGTCTCTGTATTTCTCATATATGTGACTGATGTTGAATGTGCCATTGTTTATTTCCCTACATTATTGTGATCATCATTGAGTGCCTTGTAAAGATTTTAAAAGAAGAATAATTGTTTAAGCATGGTGACAACTAATTCACCCCCCCTCTCAGTTGTCCAACAATTGGTATCAGAGCCAGCCCCTTTTATCTAAGGGTAAATCCTAGAGCTTAAACATGTCAAGCCATGAAGGAAATTCAACCAATAAGGCCCCTATGTTCAATGGAACAAACTTTGCCTTCTGGAAAGTTAGAATGAGAACCGACATAATGTCATTAGGTGTAGATGTTTGGGATGTGGTAGATACTGGTTATGTAAAGCCAGTTGTGTTGGCTAATAAGGATGACAAAATAGAATTTAGTTTCAACGCTAAGGCTATGAATGCTATCTTGAGTGGGCTTACAGAAGCAAAATTCATAAAAGTTATGCACCTAGGAACTGCCAAAGAAATGTGGGACAAACTCATTAGCAGCTATGAGGGTAATGAGAAGGTAAAGGATGCAAAGCTTCAAACCTACAGAATACAGTTTGAACAGTTGAAAATGAAGGAAGATGAAACTGTTGGAAAATACTTTCTGAGAGTAGAAGAAATGGTAAATGCAATGAAGGCACTTGGTGAAACAATTGATGAACCTTCTTTAGTTCAGAAAATCTTGAGAACTCTCCCAGATAGGTTCAACCCGAAGGTCTCTGCTATAGAAGAACTTAATGATCTATAAACCTTGGAATTTGATCAACTATTAGGAACATTGACTGCATATGAAATGAGAATAGTTAAAGATAAACCTACCTCCAGAGAAGCATCATTTAAAGAAGACAAGAATGAGGATTCTGAGCCCGATGAAATTGAAGCAGAATTTGTGAAGAGACTAAAGAAGGGATCAGGAAAATACAGAGGTAAACTACCTTTCAAATGTTTCAACTGTGGTAGGATATCACATTTTGCAAATAAATGTCCCCACAAAGGAAAGGATCAGACATGTGATGATGAGGAGAAGTACAAACAAAGAAATTTATTTAAAGAGAAAAACTTTAAGAAGAAAAGTCTATGCATAAACAATGATGATGATCCTTCAGATGATGAAGAAAATGACTCCTCTATTGAAGATAAACCAAATGACTTCATACTTATGGCCAAAGAGGATTATGATAATAAAAGCACAATGAGTGATGAAGAAGAAGATGTGGTTGACATGGAAGGAGAACTGATCAGTGCACTGGAAGAAATTGACAGACTAAGAATCAAGAATAGAAAGAAAAGACAATTGTTGATACAGTTCAAGAAAGATAGTAAATAACCTAATGAAGACCTTGTCCTACTAAAAGTAGAATTGGAAGAGGCAAAGAAAATCAAAGAGATTCTGAAACAACAGCTATAAGAAAAGAAGGCAAGATGTGAAGCATTAGAACAAGAAGTAGTGAAAACGAGGAAAGAAATGGAGAAGTTTCAAGCCTTGTATAATCAGAATCTGTCAAGTATCAAAGCCTCAGAAGGATCGGCCACCATTCTGAATCAGCAAAGGAATCCAAAGCTGAAAACTGGCTTGGGGTATGAAAATGGATCAAGTAGTGGTAAACCAGGAAATCAAGAACCCATCAAGTTTGTCAAAAGTACAACCATTGACAATAACAATCCTGCAGAAACAAAGGAAGACAATCAGCCACCCAGGTTGAGTAAGGTAAAAGATTCCAGATCTGAATCTGTAGAACAAATAAGTAATGTGCTCACTACTGAACGACGTCATCAGCCTGGAAGAAATCGATTTGCTCAAAGAAGACAACCATTTTCTAGGTACAAAGAATTTTTCTATGGCTATTGTTTCTACTGTGCTAACCTTGGTCACAAAGCTGTAAATTGCTCCTTAAGACTTAGACATGAGCAATTAAGATTTCAAAGGAATAAATACTTGCCACAAAAAATAAGGATGCAGCCAAGTAACAAACCTTCACTGATTGCCAATTGCCAAATTAAGTCCAAGGACATCAAACTAAAGAGGTCAAGAAATAATCAACAGTCAATGAGTAGACAATGTTGCACCAATAAGTTTGACCCGTTGAACAATGAGATTGAATGCTACATCTGTCATGACTATGGACACAAATCTATTGACTGTCATTTAAGAGAATATGAACCAGATTTGAAATCTCCTGCTGAAAATGTCAGGTTTTGGAAGAAGAAGGAAAGTGACAAGTGTGTATTAGTGTTGTCCGCACAAAGAAAAACGAACCCTTGGTATATAGATAGTGGATGCTCCAAACACATGACGAGAGACAAAGGAAATTTTCTATCTCTAAGTGAAAGAAAATCAGGAAACGTGACCTTTGGAAATGATGCTCTAGGGAAAATAAAGGGCAAAGGGATGATGAGCTTAAGTAATGGAAAAGGAAAAGTCCAAGATGTTCTACTTGTGGATGGGCTGAAACATAATCTTCTCAGTGTAAGTCAAATGTGTGACAAAGGATGTGAAGTGTTGTTCACGTCCAAGAACTGCAAGATAAAGTGTGCAAACTCAGGACAAGTGGTGGCCAAAGGCATAAGGATAGAAAATAATGTATATGTGCTAAAAGAAAATAGAGAAGAATGTCATCTAAGCAAACATGATGAAATCTAGTTATGGCATAGGAGACTTGGAAATCTAAACTTTGACCACTTAATCAAACTCAAAAACCTCTTGGCAGTAAAAGATCTTCCAAGAATATCAAAGCCCCAAGATTCAATGTGTAAACCCTGTCAAGTAGGGAAGCAAAACAGGACACAGTTTAAGTCCAAGAGCTTTACTTCAATAGAGAAACCACTCCAACTAGTTCATATGGATTTATGTGGACCATAAAGACAGGAAGGCACAGGGAAAGAAAACTACTCCATGCCGATTATCGATGATTACTCCAGACTTACTTGGGTTGCCCTTCTCAAAGAAAAAGCTGAAGCATTTGAGAAGTTTAAAATATTTAAGTCTTTAACAGAGACTCAAACAGGCAAGAGGCTAAAGGCAGTAAGATCAGATTGGGGAGGAGATTTTATGTCAAGAGACTTCAAGGAATTCTGCGATGAACATGGGATCAAGAGAGAATACACAATCCCAAGAACTCCACAACAAAATGGATTTGTTGAGAGGCAAAACAGAATAGTGTAGGAAATGGCCAGGTCAATGATGAATGAGAAGAACATTGGTCAAACCTATTGTGTAGAAGCAATACACACAGTAGTCCATGTGCTTAACAAATCCCACCTCAGACCACAAAGTGACAAGACACCTTATGAATTATGGTTTGGAAGACCGGCCTCAATCAAACACTTCAGAGTCTTTGGGAGTAAATGCTACATAAAGAATAATGATGAGAACCTCGGCAAATATGATGACAGGGCTGATGAAGGTATCTTCTTAGGGTATTATACAAACAGTAAAGGATATAGATGTTATAATAAGAGGCTGCATAAAATGGTTGACTATATTGATGTAAAAATTGGTGAAGGAATCCCAGCAAGAGAGGTGTATAGTAATGAGTCTTCTATAGAAGACATGGCTAAAGTTGAAGATGAACAGGTCCAAGAATCAGAAAATGAAGACTCTGAATCAGATGAATACTCAGACACTCAGACAGACTCAAATCAGCAGTCAACTACAAATTCCTCCTCCAAAATCATTCAAAAGACTCATCCTACAAGTAAGATAATTGGAGAAAAAGACAAAGGTGTACAAACTAGGAGAAAGCTAATCAAAAACACCGAACAATCTCATATAGCCTTCATATCCATGATGGAACCCAACAATTTTAATGAAGCCAACAAAGATGACCATTGGGTTAAAGCAATGAATGAAGAACTTGATCAGATTGAGAAAAACAATACATGGGAGATGGTTCAAATCCCTAAAGGTAAAAACATCATTGGCTCCAAATGGATCTTTAAGAATAAGTTGAATGAGCAAGGAAAAGTTATCAGGAACAAAGCAAGGTTAGTCTGTAAAGGCTATGCTCAGATAGAAGGACTGGATTTTGATGAAACATTTGTGCCCGTAGCAAGATTAGAAGCTATCAAAATGTTTCTTTCCTATGCTTGTCATAAAAGGTTTAAAGTCTACCAAATGGATGTCAAGTCAACCTTTCTAAATGGAGATTTAAGTGAAGAAGTTTATATGGAACAACCAGAGGGTTTCAAACTGTCTGATAACCCTGACTTAGTATGCAAGCTGAAGAAAGATTTATATGGTTTAAAACAAGCCCCTCGAGCCTGGTATCACAGACTGGATACGTATCTCAAAGACAAAGGGTTCAAGAGAGGAACAGCTGACAACAATCTGTATATTAAAACAGAGGATAATAATTTGCTCATCGTACTGGTCTATGTAGATGACATCATCTTTGGATGTAATAGGGATTCATTGGTACAATGGTTTTCTTCTGCCATGGAGTCTGAATTTGAAATGCCTATGATAGGAGAAATGTCATTTTTTCTTGGTCTGCAAATTACTCAGAGGCCCAAAGGGATGTTCATTTCTCAAGAAAAATATCTAAGAGAAATGTTGAAAAGGTTTCAAATGGAAGATTCTAAACCTGTGGGTACACCTATGGTAACTGGATGTAAATTAAGCAAGGATGATGATTCACCTGATGTTGATCAAAGCTCATATCGATCAATGATAGGAAGCTTGTTGTACATCATAGCATCTCGCCCAAACATAATGCATGTTGTAGGAATGGTAGGAAGATATCAGGCTACACCTAAACAGAGTCATTTGCAAGTTGTCAAAAGGATATTTAGGTATTTGAAAGAAACAATGACTTATGGTCTGTAGTATCCCAGAAATCAAAATCTTCAGCTAACTGCTTATTCATATGCAGATTGGGAAAATTGTGTTGATGAGGGAAAACGCACCAGTGGAGGAGCATTCTTCTTGGGTGACTCCCTAGTAGACTGGCTTAGTAAAAAGCAAGGTTCCATTTCTTTATCAACCACAGAGGCAGAGTACATTTATGTTGCTACCTGTTTCACTTAGGTATTATGGATGATTCAGACACTTGCAGACTTGGAGGTAAAATACACTGCACCGATCCCAATTCATTGTGATAACACTAGTGCCATCAGTGTGTCTAAAAATCCTGTATTCCACTCCAAGACCAAGCATATTCCCATAAAATATCATTTTCTGAGAGAGCAGGTCTCCAATCAAATTGTTTAGGTCCATTATGTTCCAACCACAGAACAAATTGCAGGCATTTTTACTAAACCTCTACCCAAGACACCATTTGAATATCTCAGACAGAAGCTGGGTGTTATCCCGTCTCACATGTAAGAAAGTCCATCCTGTCAGGGGGAGTCTTGTATTGATTGCATATCTGATAGCTCATAAAATTACTGCAATAGCTCAGGGGGAGCGTGTTTTCTTTGACATTGATGTCAAAGGGGAGAAAAGGAGTTGTATGGATCAGATGCTACAGTTGGAGGTCCAAACAGATTAGCGCAGTCGTTCAGGGTTGCCATCAATGCCAAAGGGGGAGATTGTTGGAAGGTTTACAGTTGGGAGTAAGCTTGTCATTGATGGCAAGAACAACGATGGCAAAGATCAGCATGATCAGCAGTGTAGTGATAATGGAAGAGTAAACTCCATTTTAGAATTTCGGATACCGGGAGTTGAAGTGTCGAAACAATTCACCATCGAAGTGGCGAAATCGTGAAGTGGGGAAATCGCGAAGTGGAGTTGAAGCGTCAAAACACTTCACCACAAAAGTGGCGAAATGAGAAATGGATAAATGATCCTAGCCATTGGATCAAGGTGTGATCTGGGCCGTCAGATCCAGGAGGTGAATATGGCAGACCACGTTAGAAAGGACAGTTGTGGACCGTTGGATCAAGAGGACGCGTGGCGAAAGATCAGAGCTAGTCAAAGATTCCATTTCGAAGTTTTGCGAATCGCGACTTGGAGTGACGAGAATATCCATCTAAGGATCAGTGAGATGCGAGATCATGAAAAGATCAGGACCATCAGATCACCAAGAATGAGGACCATTGATCTGAGCTCCATCTCGGAGTCTCACCTATCGCGACTTGGAGTGATGAGAATCTCCATCTAAGGATCAATGAGATGCGAGATCACGAAAATATCAAGACCGTCAGATCACCAAGAACGAGGACCATTGATCTGAGCTCCATCTGGGAGTCTCACCTATCGTGACTTGGAGTGATGAGAATCTCCATATAAGGATCAGCAAGATGCGAGATCACGAAAATATCAGGACCGTCAGATCACCAAGAACGAGGACCATTGATCTGATCTCCATCTCGGAGTCTCACCTATCGTGACTTGGAGTGACGAGAATCTCCATCTAAGGAACAGTGATATGCGAGATCGCGAAAATATCAGGACCATCAGATCACCAAGAACGTGGACCGTTGATCTAAGCTCCATCTCAGAGCTTCGCCTATCCTGACTTGGAGTGACGAGAACCTCCATATTAGGAATAGCGATATGCGAAATAGCGATTTAATCGCAGCCGTCAGATCAAGGTGTGATCTGAACCGTTGATCCGACTCCATTTCAAAGTTTCACGAATCGCGGCTTGGAGAGGCAAGAAACATAACCACAAGAATGTTGAAATTGCGATATGCGAAATCACAATATGATCTGAGCTGTTGAATCAATATCATATCTGAACTGTCGAATCATAGGACAAGTGGCAAGCGATTGGAATTTCGCTGAATTGGGGTCAACGAAGCATGGTGTGGAAACTCACGAAATATGAAGCGCCTTTTGGCACAGCCTATGGTCACCGCCGGTGGTCACAAGAAGGAAAGGAGTCAGTTCAGATAAGCTCCATTTCGGGGTTTCAGGGATCACGACTTGGAGAGTCGAGATGCCTCATCTCCAGATTCATGAAATGAGAAATCATGAAAGCGCTTTATGCATAAGCGCGTAGTCACATCCATTGGGAACATCGATGGAAGATGGATGAAGAAGCTAGAGGTTCTAAGCTTCACCACAGGGATCTCGAAATGCTGAATTACGAAATGGCGAAATAGGCACAAGATTCTTTATTCTTAATCCAATAGTTCAGGTGAAGTTGAGCAAGATCGAAGGGATACTTTTGCACTTCTCAGTGTAATAGCTAAAACAAATGATGATCTCTTCCAGAGGACTTGAAGAGGACTGAGTGTGATCGCCAAAGAAGATGAAGAGTCTCAAGGCACCTTCCAGTGGATTGAGGATTATTGATACAGGTGATTGACAGATGGAAGGGGATTGCAGTTAGTAGCTGAAAATAGAAAGGATAAGCTCGTCTAAGACAGAGAAAACGAAGAGTATCGACTGCGAGAGAGGCTGAGGAATCTCAGCATGACATCCAGTGATGTTGAATGCATGGGAAAACCACCAGAGAAGTTGAAAGGTTAACATGATGATCAGATAGAGCACTCGACATGTGGAGGAGATGAACGCAGTGTGAGCAGGCAAAGGGATTGTGTGCATTGCATGCACAAGTATCAAAGAAGCTATAAGTACACGATACAGAGAAGATTTGCGGTTGTTGTTGGTGTAGCTATGATTATTGTTGTTGAAGGTGATTCATGCGTGAAGAAGGAGGGGAGCGCAGCAGCTAAATTGAATAGAAGAGGAACTGTGCAGTGAATGGACATGGCGCACAGAGCATAAAAGGCAGAAGAACAGATAGTGCAAGTCATGTGTGCAGGAAGGCAGTGAGGCAGACAGAGTAAAGAAATGCAATAGAACAGTGATGAGTCTGGTAAGCCATTGTTGAACATTATATCACTGTAATGAGTTTCAGTAGCAAAGATTTATAAACCAGGGTGGTAGGGAGGTGCTAGGGAGGACTGTTGTCCTCAGAGATTCAAGTGGGTGCTTGAACGCAGGGAGTTGGTGCTTCCTTCTAGTTGGTGCTAGAGAAACCAGGGAGTTGGTGCTTCCTTCTAGTTGGTGCTAGAGAACCCAGGGAGTTGGTGCTTCCTTATAGTAGGTGCTAGAGAAAAACGGAGAGTTGGTACTCTCAGCAAGTTGTAGCTTGCAAAACAGAGATTGTAGCCTCACAATGAGTTGGTGCTCATATGTATGATAATGTAAAGAATGTAAATAATACTTATCATATAAAGAAGAAGAGGTTTTTACCCTGTATGGGTTTCCTTGGGAAATATCTGTCTCTGTGTTTCTCATATATGTGACTGATGTTGAATGTGCCATTGTTTATTTCCCTGCATTATTGTGATCATCATTGAGTGCCTTGTAAAGGTTTTAAAAGAAGCATAATTGTTTAAGCACGATGACAACTGATTCACCCCCCCCTCTCAGTTGTCCAACACATACGAGTGCATGAGTAACCATGGTTTATTGGGTCACCTATGAAAATTTTATACATAGATTTAGGTAGATTAAAGATGTGGGGGGCATGTATGTTGGATTAATGTTGACTCGGTAAAAACGTCAAGGAGTTAAATTTCTTTTGGTTTTTCGGGTCCATGTTTTTTGGGTAGCCCATAGTATTATGTCCATGGATTGCATGGATTGAAGGATTACTTGGTCATCTTGAATGGATTGGGTCAAGGTAATGTTTATGTTAATATGGAGCACTGAAACTCCATTGTAAGTTACCTGGAGGTGAGCAACAAAGGTTCACTTAGGTCGGCTTGGCCAGATTTGGTCAAGGTCTTGAATGCAAAGTTCGAGGTGGAGCAGTGTGTTCAGTTTAAAAAGGTGGGTTTGTAGAAAGGTTGATATGTTTAGAGTTTTGTAGAACATTGGAAGGTCAATCTTGTATTTTGAGAATAGATGATGGAGGCAAGTTCATATTCGTGAATTTTCATGGAAGCTAGGATCAAAGTGGCATGCTCATTAATGCCAAGGTGTAGCAAGTGTTATGGGAAGAAGTGGTTGTGTTATCTAGTAAATCAATCACCATTGGTTGTAAAAAGATTGGAAGATTCTCGAAGACATATGAACAAGTTATATGGTGATTATTCAAATATGAAATTATTTGGTTGTGATGTTGATGTTTTTATCATCATTCTAAGTAGGACCTAGATCAAACACGTAGATTTTTGTTATGGTGATGATGTTAAGAGATGCATATTATGAGATCCTACTTCCCACGAAATCAAATGGACATAGATGCCTTTGTTGGTCAATCTCCTTTTACAAAATCAAACATAGTAAAATATGAAAGGTACAAAGCATGACTGGTAGTAGACGGATATTTGGAAGGTATTGATTTCCATGAAAGTTTCTCATTAGTTGTTAAGTTTGTTTCTATTCATGTTGTGTTAGCACTAGTTGTGTTACTTGATCTTGAGTTAGTACAACTAGATGTTAAAATTGTTTTACATGGAGTTTTGGATAAATGTATATGGAACAACCAGAAAGATTAGTTGAGGATCGCAACAAAAGATTTGTTTGCAAAATCAGGAATAATTGTATGACCTAAGTTAAGCAAAAAATGGTACACGATTTATGATTCCTTCATGGTGAGCCAAATTTTACAAGAAATGATTATAACCATTGTGTTTATGGTATATTTATTATCTTGGCATTCAATGTTACGATTGTTGCAAGGAAAATCATGTTTGAGATCAACATGTTGGCTCAGTTGGTTAGGATGTTTGATAAGAAGGATCTAGCAACAGTGAAACAAATCTTGGGCATGAAAATACAGAAGAAGGATGGTAAGATTTGGTTATCACAACAGAAGTATGTGGTGAAGATACTTAGGAAATCCGATATGAATAATATGAAATTGGTAAAATCCTTATGGATTTCTATTATAAGTGTTCTCCAGGTTTATGTCCAAACTAATGAATAAGAAAAGGGTTATATGTCTTGTGTATCGTATGCTAGTAGGAAGTTTGATGTATGCAATGAAATGGTCAATATTTCACATGAATTTGGTGTTTTTAGTGGACTCATGGAAAAAAACGGTGAAGAGCATAGAAACCAGTGCTTTAGTATCTTAGAAGCATAGAAGCACAAGTATCACCTATAGTGGTTACTTTGATTTAGTGTGTGCTTATGATTCAGAAGATTTGAATGAGAGGAGACCTACCTTAGGTTATGTCTTACAAGAATTCAAGCATCTATTAGGTAAGTTTGGACAAGTATATGATAAGGTGTTCTATGGTGCTCAAATTGTTGTGCATTTGACTATCAGTCCAATGTATCAAAATGGGACAATGCATTATTTTGTAAGACATGTTAGGACAACGCATTTTTTTGTAAGACATGATATTGGTGGAGATCCATACTGGAGAAAATTGTGTAGACATGTTTATGTAACCAATATTGTTAGAGAAGTTGTAGAGTTGTGATAGTATTTGGCTTCTCTTGGTGTGCAAAAGAGGTGATGAATGGGCTTGGGCAAGGTATGAGGTAAATTTTTGTCAAGGTGTAACCGAAGCAAGTTCTTGAATTGGTGTAACGATCTAACCTATGTTATATACATATCAGTTCCTAAAGTGATGTAATGTAACGATCTAACCTATGTTATATATATCCATGAAGCCCCAAGAGAGATTTTTAAGGTGGGGTAAACATGATTGTAATCATATCTTGAATAATAAAAGATACTATACCTTACCTAGTGGATGTTTCCTTGATACATTGTGATGATTTTACCACGTAAATCTAGTGTGTTATATGAGTGATTTTTTTTTTTGTATTATCATATTTCTTGCATTTAATTATTGTTTCAAGCTCTTAATGCCAACACAACACATGCCACATGAAATCAAAGAATATTGATAGTAAGGAGAAATTAGTATCAACCTTGAGAATTTCCACATTGAAAATAGGTGCTACTACGTGCCTCTGGTGCACCCAAGCATCTCCGTTATCCACTAGGAATCCTTTACCAAGAAATTCAGAAACACTTTTCGCCAAAATAGTACTTACCATAGAAAAATATGTACTCGAAAGACATAACTTCTTTGATAAGATCTTATTCTGTTACAAGCATTTGTGGTTCTATACCTCACCATAAGAAGAAGTGTTCCCCTATAAATCAAAATCATGGGTAGTTATCAGATTTGGTTACCATTACATTAAAAAAATGAATAAATTAGTGAAGATTTTCTTTAATCAATTAAATTGAATATCTGCCTAATACCGTAAAGCTCCTACAAAAGAACAAACTAAGGAGAAGTATCTTCACAAAATCAGGTTTTAGGCAGGGACATGTTCTTGGATGTTTGTTTTCTCTCACCTTCTCTATTTATGGCGATTTTCCTACAAGAAAACTAGGCGTTCAGGCCAACACACCATGTTGTCTATTATTTCTTTGATGATAAGTGGCCTCAACCAATATGTTTCCTAAGATTATTAATTTGTTAATTTGTATCAGAGCGAGTTGTCTGGGTGTGACTTCGTCATGGGAGTGCCCGGGATCTTGAGAAAGCCTTGATGGTTAATCTACTATAGGTGTAGATTAGTTGGAGGAGTAGAGAGTAGACAAATTGTTTTTCAGTGTTTTTGGGCACGCGATCTGAGTGTTTCCCTTGTGTGTGATTGAAGAAGAAGCCGAGTTGAGTATGTTCGAGGATACTGTAGAGTGCAGCTGAGAGGAGACTCACTGCCATAATCTTGCTGGCAGAGTCTTGCGCATGGTGCAGGAACCCAAGTCGAGTCGAAGAGGAGATTGGAACGGTGCATAATTCCAGATTTGCACTAGAAGAAAAGATTGGTTTATAGTTAGTTGTTGAAAGTGAAGGAGTATCGCTGAGTAAACTGCCATTCTAAAGTTATTAAATTGAAAGAATTAGCACACAGAAAATACACCGATCATCGTTTGTATATTTGCACTGAAGAAATCATTACATATATATAGCAGAGGAGCAGGTTTAACAGAGTCCGATATAAATGAATCTGAACCGCTTGTAACAACATTCATTAAATTTCTCCATTATTCTCTAACACTCCCCCTTAATGGAGAAATGGATTTTCTACCACAATTCTCACACAATTACAACACTTGAACTTTCATCTGTCTGTCTGGTCTTCCTGAGCACTGAAACTCACTCTGCAATCACACGGCTTCCGCTCTTTCTTCTTCCTTTTCTTCGAGCTTTCCATGGACACATTTAAAGTCAAAATGCTTCTAACCATCTTTGACACTCTTTGTGAAACTGACGCTTCTCGACTTCCCGAAGGATAGTCTCGACACTGAACCATTTTATTGACACACTTCCATCTGTGAAATTCCCCCGAAGAGAAGATTTCGACAGTTATATAGGACAATGATCTAAGTACGAAATGTTTTCAGCAATCAGTTAAACAAATGACATTTCTACATACTTACAAACTCGCAAGGTAACCTGTAACTGTTGACTGATCACCAAATCTTGGAAAAGGACACGATTTCCAGATTTAAATAATTCTGGACATGTATCCAGCAAATGCTCCATGGTAAATTTAAGCAAGAATCCCATCCACGTTGAGTCTCTGCTAGCGATTGAAGGAGAGCTACGGCTCATGGATTTCTCAAATGGATGGCATTTTTTGATGAACGACAGGCTGCGATCTCAGCTCCCAAATCACACAGAATATTAATAAACACATAAATAATTGCACTCTTCAAAACACATTCAAGCAAATGTTTACGCAGCAAATTATAGTATTCCCATCTTCCTGGGTACTCCCGTGAGGGATTAAACCAAGCTGAGCTCTGATACCATATTAAATTGAAAGAATTAGCACATAGAAAATACACCGATCATCGTTTGTATATTTTCACTGAAGTAATCATTACATATATATAGCAGAGGAGTAGGTTTAACAGACTCCGATATAAATGGATCTGAACCGCTTGTAACAACATTCATTAAATTGCTCCATTATTCTCTAACAGAAGTATCACTGCTAACTGCAGCAGATATCGATTTCCATCGTAAGATTGGAGTGTGCATACTCGTGTTGTGTGTGTACAAGATGTGTATTGTGTGCATAGTTATCAAGAGATTCATCGTTCCCTGGAGAGAACTACGATTTTCGTGTTGTTCGCTCTGCTGCTGGAGTATTTGTTGTTCGCTCTGCTACTGGAGTATTGGTTGTCCAGTATTTTTTGTTCGCTCTGCTACTGGAGTATTGGTTGTCCAGTATTTGTTGTTTTTCTGTGTTCAAGGGGCTGTTGCCAACGATCTTCCTCCAACATTCTGACCGAGATCACTTTCCAGCAAATACATCAGCTAAATAGCTTTCCAATTTTTAATTCAGAGATTGATTTGTGGAGGCAGCCCAAAGGTTTTTTTTTATGATTTTGTGAAATGTCACCAAATTGTCGAGTTCTTCTCCAATTTTAATTGGATCTTTATCGTTGCGTGGAGCTGTGGTGCGCATCGGATGCTAGAGTGTTGCGTGGAGTTGATCCAATGTGGATTGTTGTCTACTGGAAATTATCGCCTGTGTGCAGCATTCCCTAGATCTATAATTTGTTTCCTGAGAGCATTGTTGCCGCTGCCAAAATCTACAGCACAGGGCCGCCTGGCATAAGAGCCACCGCTACCAATTTGAACAGAGAGCCTATGGTTGTTGTTGTTGAGCCGTTTTGTGCAAAAAATTGATGTGAAGAATCTGCTAGTTGTGTTCGCTGTCGCTACAATTTTAGTTGACTGCAATTTATATCACTGCAACTTTTAATAGGGTGGAATTGTTATTTGCGCTGTGAATAGCACTATCAGTCTGAGTTATTTTTTATTTGTAAGGTGAAGGAGTGCATAACAGTGTTGGTGTTGTTTGTTGTCCAGTATTTGCGTGCTTCTCTTAACATCGACTTCCCTTCACCTATTTGCCTATGTGCTGCTTTCCAATTTGGAGCAGAGTTAAGGTTGATGTAGTGAGCGTGGACCTACATTCACCATCATCGATCCCTGGAGTGTTGTAGCTATGATCTTCTTCTTCACGCCTGATCGCTACCAGAATTCATTCCTTTTCTAGAGTTGTTTGCACGCGATCTAAGGGTGCGAGCTGTGGGTCCGTGAGTGTGTATTTGCACAATATTTTCCTTCGTAAGAAACTCAAAAATTTGCCCACATTCACAAGATCTTCGGAGCGAGCAATGTGACTAAAATTATCAATGACTTGGCTCCTCATCAGTGAAAAGACACGGTGAATTATCTGGCCTATGAAGCAGAATCCCGTTTCAAAAACCCTGTTTATGGGTGCGTCGGAGCGATCTTCGTTCTGCAAAGACAGGTGTGCGTGTGCATCACCTGGATTGCGGGTGTGTTGGGAATTAGGTTGTTAAACTGTGTAAGAGAGGTGTTTCCTATTTGTAAGAGAGAACCCTTTGTATGGTGATATGCATACATTGAAGAGAATAAGAGCTGCGAAGAGGAGCCTACAAACTCGTGTGAAGAAATTGTGACTTATGTGTTGGAACTCTCATTGTTGGGTGCGTGTGTGGAGAAGAAGAGCATTCAATTTCTGACTGTTTTATTTTCGTGTAGAGGGTTCCACCCTCCTATGCAGATCACCACCAGTTGCTTCAGAGAAAGAAGTAAGCATGTCATTTGGAATACTGTTAGATTGTCGATGTTGTTTTCTTATCCTCGATCCCTATTGATAATATTTGGTGAGAGTTGAAGGTTGGAGTTTGGGATTGCTCTGCTAAATTCCTGTTCATGTGCTGGCATGAAGTGCCATCTCTGTTCAGCTTGATAGTCGGACATATGTGGAGATGAAGCTCAGAAATTGTTAGCACTAGTGAATAGATTGATATATGTTTTGTTGATGTCGCTGCGCTGGGATTGCAGAAGAATTTGTCGGTGGGAAGCCATAAGAATAACCATTTGTATTTGTTCTCGGTTGCAACATGTCATCATTATCCCATGAATGAAGGAACGAGGAGGTGTTGCTAGCAGTCTGTGATGACCGAAATTGAGAGACAATCTAAAGAAAGTAGATATGGAAGAAAGTAGATCTGTAAGAAAGAAAATATGTGTGGATCCTGTGTTGTGTGTGAATTTGATGTTGTTGTAGGTGTCCACGTGAGGCGTAAAATAAAGTTTCCACCATGTAGTGTGTTCATTGTGTTTCCTACCAAGGGAGTCGTTATCGTTGTGAAGGAGGTTGCCAGTGTGCACGTGATCTGGTAATCGATGGGCTTATTTGTTGATTCCTTGGGTTTATGATCCGTTGACCGATTTTGTGAAGGAGGGATAGTTGCCATTTGCTGAAGGACACTGCGAGGGTGTTTTCATTTCTTTGAATTCTGAAGAGTATCTCAATTGGTTAATATGAATCATTGGTTATCTATAAATCACAGACTTGTGGATACAGAGTCACCTTGCATGAAGTATTGATAAGTTTTTCCTTGTGTGTGTCGCTGAGGACGAATTCGTGTTGCTGGGTTTCATGGAGGACTTGATGCTTCTCATCGTCTGACAAATAAATCATTGTTGTCTCTTGCAATATTTGGCTCGATCTCTGGAGTTAGAGTGTCACCCAGACTCTTTTCGATGCATGGGGCGAATGCTATCTAAAGCTAAACCATGGAGATCTAGAGCAGTAAACGAGCCATGGTGATGTGGCTTGTTGTAAGAGATATCCCAGAAGGAGAATGCTCCTGTGGAGCCGCGTGATGGTTTGTTGAGGTCATCGTTGTGGGAACAGTGACACGTATAAAATGTGTGTTTGCAGTCGCCAAAGACAGAGAGATCGCTTCCAGCTAGAAGCGAGAGACAAGTCACGAAGGAAGAGGAAGCCTCAGGAGAGGACAAGGTTGAAGGGCGTGTGACAAACCATTGTCCATGATATTGCAGAGGACTCATTTTTTTGAGTTTTGGAGAGGAGCTACAATTGCTGAGTAAAGGAGTCGTAAGGCGAGAGGCTACCATTGTTGGATTTTGTTGTTGTTGGCTCCATTACATGGAGGTGTTATAGTGAAATGAAGTGAGGTGTACGTGATCATTCCTTCGAACTCACACATCCTCCAAATTAAGTCACAAAAGTGAGAAAGTGAGAAAGTGAGATTGAGTTGTGCTTATATTTCTTGTTTGAAGGTGTGATGATAGTTATTCAAGTTGTGTGAAGTGGTTGTGTGTCTTGATCAAGAATGATGATGAGATGTAAATGGGCATATGTAATGGGCTTGTAATAATTTCCATATGATTGCTGAGAGAATTTTTGACATTTTATGTACCTGATTGAATTGTTGTAGGGGTAGCATGATCGATTGTACCCGACACCCCAGGTTATGGTCCAAATTGTAATGTTTAGCCATAGGCAAGCTAATTTCCCCAGTTTTGTTGTAAGCCCTATTGGTAAGGCATAAACAGGCATACGTGTTGTAGCACAGAAGCGCATGTGATCACAGGATGTGATACTCTCTCATAGACAGAGAGGTTGTTGTATCAAGTTGTGGAGTTAACCACTATGAGAGGTATGGGGGTGACAGGTGTACCCGTAGCCTAAACTTGATAATGAATCGAAGAAGTGAGAGACTTCAATTCAAGGTGGGGATGTGAGATGGAAGAATCTCAAAGTCTAAGACCAAGTTGTGAGTCTTAGAGTATGAGGGACCAAGTTATGTTTAAGGGAGAGTTTAACATTGATGAACCATGTAGTTGAAAACAATTCCTAGAGAACTAGCGGGTATAGCGGCAGATGACCCATGTATTCTGATAGATGGAATGTGTTTTATATGGACATCAATAATTATATGCAGGTACAAGGTGCAATAAGAAGCAAAGAAAGTTCAAGGATGAAGAACACAGTAAAGCA
Source organism: Picea mariana (assembly GCA_032191745.1). Taxonomy (NCBI): domain Eukaryota; kingdom Viridiplantae; phylum Streptophyta; class Pinopsida; order Pinales; family Pinaceae; genus Picea; species Picea mariana. Next base: position 139,324 of record JASDQU010735433.1, read on the forward strand.
AGCTCAAGTGAGCATGTTCGAAGGATTAAAGCCCAATAATAAAGAATGGACCAGAGACAACACATAAAAATCACTATGACCAAGCACCAGCAAAAATGACTCAATCAACAAGTATTCATTAAGGGGGGGTGTTATAATATGTAATTCATACTTGTTGTATGATTGGGTTAATGACCTATTGAGCAGGTAGTTATAGTTAGATGACCTGAGAGAATAGGTCAAGGAGGTTGTTAGATAGTTGGTTGTGAGAAAGATTCTCTCCAACCAAATCTCCTAGTTTGGTGTGTGGTTGAGATATTTGCTCAACCTCTATTGCTATTATTAGAATAAGTTAGATCTGATAAAGCTCTATATAATGAGCCAATGTATTGTATAATATATTCAGTAATCTAATAGAAATATGTAATCATGTCTATCTCATTTGTTAATTATTGTAACCACCCAAAACATGGACATATTATTCCATTGACCACGTTGAACTAATTTTTATTCCAGTCTCTAATATATTCATAGAGGATAAGAAAGAACAGACCAATAATATTCTAATAGATTCCTAATCAATTAGAAGTACAACTTAATTTGTTATCATTAATTCAGTCGTACCATATTTGCATAGAGAATAGTAGAATGAAAAATAAGAATGAAATCAATCATATAAATCCATCTTCTTTTCCAATTAATTTACTAAATCTTTTCTACTTTCATACCAAAATTGATGTAGCATTGTCACGATAACCATGTCCTCAAAGTGATTTATATTTTTAAAAGTTCTTGTCAATTATATCACTCACAATAGATATATTGTTAGCAATAAATATCAAATCAAATAAAAAGTTTAAGACATGGATAAAGTCTTATAGGAACAATATCTTAAAAGATAGAGTATCATCCCTACAATATTTCATAAATATAACATTTCAGGTACAATAATTTTAAATGATAAATTTCAAGTTTGTAATTTTGAAGGAGAAAATGGTTCATTTAAAAAACAAATTCAATTATCACATATTTATTGCAACATATTAAGTAACATAGATTTTCAAGTTCTACCATTTAAAATTGAGTATTTTACTAGTCTCAGAAGTATATACTTTTTCAATTCTCTACCATATTGTTAGGATGTAATCATTTCTCACCGCCTGTGTAAACGGTGCATCGGTGGCCGTCTTGACCCTTCAAGACTCGAGGATTAAACCACTAATTACAATTTTGTTTTATATAAACTTAAACAGTGGTCGCCTTAACCTTTGTAGGCCACAAGACACCATCACTGCCATTGATTAAGTCTTTTAGAGGATCAAAGGGGCAATTTTTGAATTTATGTTTCTGTATAAGTACCAGAAACGAATTGTAATTGATTGATCTTGAAGACATTTTTTAATTAAAGTTGTTACGGTGTATTCACAGTTATTCTCTCTGCGTTTAATTTTGAGTTAGTAAACTCTGTTCAGAATTATTTTTTTTTCTTTCGGAATATCTACAAGCTTGTGCAATTGAGTTGTTCCCTTCCAAACCCCGAAACAATATTTCTTGGGCCCTACAGTTTGATCGGATTTCATGATTTGGCGATTGTCGTTGTGTGTTGTTTATGTATCGATCATTCCCAAACGCCGAAACCCGAAGGGTCCCACAGCCTTATCATGATTTCGCGATTCGGCAATTCTGGGTGTATTTTGTTTTTGCATCGGGTGTAAGCAAACCATGAACCCCGAAATTGTGGGCCCAAAGCATATTCACATTTCGCAATTCAAAATTTCTTATTTTGTTTTGTTTATGCGTTGGGTGTTCATAAACCCCGAAATTCCGAACCCCAAAACCCGATCCGCCTCCGCATTTTTTGACATTTGGTATCAGAGCTAGCAGTCTATCCAACAATTGCTTAATTCATTGCAGATTATTCCTGTTAGTGCCAAAAAAATTGTTCTCATAATTTTCTGTGTGAAGGTTTATTTAATTTTTGTCAATTTTTATAAATGGTTATGTCTCACAGTAGTTCTTCTCAGATTCAAGTTCCTGTTCTGAGCGAGAAGTCATATGATTCCTGGTACATTCGAATGAGGACAATTTTGCGTTCTCGGGATTTGTGGACTTGTGTTATTGATGGTTATGCCGATCCAGCTGATGCTACAACAGAATTGGCTCTATCTAATGCTGACCGCATTTTACTGAAGGAAAACAGGAAAAGGGATAATAAAGATCTTGGATTAATCCAACAAGGATTAAATGAATCCATTTTTATGAAGATTTCTAGTGCTGCATCTTCAAAGATGGCTTGGGACATTCTTGAAACCTGTTATCAAGGTGTGTCCAAGGTGAAGACAATCAAGTTGCAGAACTTGAGAAGGGATTTTGAAAATCTAAAGATGAAGGATAATGAAAGTGTTGATAGTTTCATGACTCAGGTGATGAGTGTTGTAAACCAGCTCACGCAGTATGGAAATGATATTGAGATTAAAAGAGTTATAGAGAAAGTGCTAAGAAGTTTGCCCAAGAAATTTGAACCTGTTGTTCTTCCCATAGAGGAATTTAAAGATTTAAGTTTAATGCAAATTGATGAGTTAACTAGTTCTCTTGTTTCTCATGAATCTAGGATATCTAGATATGAAGAAGGATCATTGGAGCATGCTTTCAAATCCCAAATTCATGTTACCAAAGGCAGAAGTAGAGGAAGGTCTCATACTCATGGAAGAGGAGGTCGATTTTTTGTCCCAAGGGACAACAGAGCTGAATCAAAGTCTGAGCAGAAGTCCCAGCAAAATCATCCTAATTTAAGAGGGCACAGCAACAAACCCTGGCAACAAGATCATTAGGGGTATGATAAAACTAAAGTGCAATGTTATTATTGTAACAAGTTTGGGCATTTTGCTAACAAATGTTGGAAGAAGCAGGCAGATGTTGGAAAGCAGTCTGCACATATCATAAATGAGTCTGTGGATAATCAAAATCATGTGTTCTTGACTTGTAATGCCACTCAGGAAAGTGCCAATGATATTTGGTTTTTGGATAGTGGTTGCAGTAACCACATGATTTGTAATAAAGACTTGTTTTCTTCCATTGATACTAGTATTCAGTCTGAAGTAAAATTGGGGAATGACTGTAAGGTTATAGTTAATGGTAAAGGTGTAGTTCTGGTCTACACTAAGAATAATCAGAGGAGAAGTATTGATGATGTATACTTTGTGCCTGGTTTAAAATGCAATCTTATCAGTGTTGGACAATTGTTGGAGAAAAATTATGGAGTGTTATTCAACGACAAGGTATGTACTATCTATGATAAATTACCCAGCAAACAGTTGATTTCAAGAGTAGAGATGACCAAGAATAGAATGTTTCCACTTTTTATGAGAAATGATTTGAGTGGTTATTTGAATGCTTTTAAAGCTGTAAGTTTAGATGAATCTTGGTTATGGAATTTGAGATATGGTCATTTACATTTTGGTGGCTTAGATTTGTTACAGAAGAAATAGATGATGAAAGGGTTACCTTGTATTCAGCAACCTGCAAGCTCTTGTGAGAGCTGCGTACTTGGAAAACATCACAGAGAGAAATTTGTTTCAGGTGTTTCCTACAAAGAAAAAGCGCATTTGTAAATTGTCCACACAGATTTATGTGAACCTATGCAAACACGTTCTTTAACTGGTTGTGGTTATTTTATGACTTTCATTAATGATTTCAGTAAGAAGACTTGGTTGTATTTGTTGAAACAAAAGTCTGAAGCCTTTGATGTTTTTAAGAAGTTTAAGTCTATGGTTGAGAATGAGATTGGTCGAACCACTAAGATCCTGAGGTATGACAGAGGATTTGAATACAAACTTAATGAATTTATTGAATTTTGTGATATTCATGGAATTAAAAGGCAGTTTACTGCTCGATATACTCCACAGCAGAATGGAGTGGCTGAAAGGAAGAATCGGACCATCATGGACATGGCTAGAAGCATGTTGAAAGAAAATCATCTTTCAAATGAATATTGGGGAGATGCAGTTCTATGCTCTATTTTTATCTTGAATATAAGTCTGACCAAGACCGTGAGGGATCGTGTACCTCAGGAAGCCTAGGATGGTAAGCCTTGTAACGTTTCTCATTTCAAAAAATTTGGATGTGTTGCATTTGCACATGTACCTGCAGAAATGAGGAGGAAGTTGGATGACATAAGTGAGAGATGTATCTTTGTTGGATACAGTGAAGAGTCTAGGGCATATAAACTCCACAATCCCATCACCCAGAAATATGTAATCAACAACGATGTTCAATTTAAAGAAGATGAAGCCTGGGATGGAAGTATTGACAAATCAATTTTAGAGGGAGTTGTGTTATGCCGTGAAGATGATGATGAAGCTGAGAAGGCTGAAGGAAATGGACAGATGATTCCACATATACATACGCCTGCAACAAGAAGTCCAACAAGGAAAACACCAGATTTCATCCCATCTCAATTTAGAATGCCAAGAACTCATGAGCGTGGTGAGCCATCTGGATATGGTGGACATCAATCAGATTCACAGGTAAGTAGTGAATCAAATCCCACTTTAGCTTCATTAAGAAACATATTTAAAGGACAGAAGACTAGAAGCATAAGAGAATTGTATGATCAGAATGAAGAAGTAGATCAGATTTCAAATTTTGCATTTATAGCTTATGTTCCTGTAAGTTATGATGAATATGCTAAAGAGGATGTCTGGATAAAAGCAATGGATGAGGAGATTGATTCCATTGAAAGAAATAACACTTGGGATCTTCTCGATTTACCTGAAGGTAAGAAGAGCATTGGTGTTAAATGGGTTTATAAGACTAAGTTGGATGCAGATGGTCAAGTTGAAAAATACAAGGCAAGACTTGTAGCTCAGGGGTATAGTCAACAACCCAGTATTGATTACAATGAAACCTTTTCTCCTGTAGCAAGGATTGACACAGTGAGGATGGTCTTAGCTATTGCAGCTCAGAATAGATGGATCATGCATCAGATGGACGTCAAGCCTGCATTTTTGAATGGATATTTGGAAGAAGAGGTTTATGTAAGACAACCTCTGGGTTATGAGATTGATAAGCATAGAGATGAAGTTTACAAGTTAAGGAAGGATTTATATGGATTGAAGCAGACATCCAGAGTTTGGTATAGCAGAATTGATGAGTACATGATTAGTGTTGGATTCAGCAGAAGTCCAAGTGAACCAACTTTGTATACAAAGGTAAACCAAAATGGTAAAATTTTGATTGTTTGCTTGTATGTTGATGATCTGATTTTTATTGGAGATCTATCTGTAGATGATTTTAAGAATGCCATGAAAACAGAGTTTGAGATGACTAATTTAGGTTTAATGAATTTTTTTTCTTGGAATTGAAGTGGATCAATCTGATGATGGCATTTTCATTTGTCAAACTAACTATGAAAATGAGGTGTTGAAAAGGTTTAGAATGTTGAATTGCAAGCCAGCTGCAACACCAATGGCAACTGGTATTAAACTGAGCAAGTATGATGAAGGATCATATGTTGATCCAACCTTGTATAAGAGGTTGGTTGGAAGCCTTATGTACTTAACAACAACCAGACCTGACATTATGTTTGTTGTGAGTTTGATTTCCAGATTCATGGAGACTCCGAAGAGTACTCATTGGCAAGAAGGAAAGAGGATCCTGAGATATGTTGCTGGAACAACTAATTTTGGCATCCGATACACATCAAGATTAAACTTTAAGCTGATCGGATATACTGATAGTGATTTTGCAGGTTCCATTGATGACAKGAAAAACACATCTAGGCATGGGAATCAAAGAAACAACCCATTGTGACTATATCTTCCACTGAGGCAGAGTATGTTGCAACAACTGCAGCTGCATGTCAAGCTGTATGGATGATAAGGGTCTTGAATGAATTGTTGCATAACCAGAATGATGCAACCCRGATTTTCTGTGACAATAAGTCTGCCATTGCATTGTCAAGGAATCACATTTTTCACAAACAAAGTAAGCACATTGATACAAGGTATCATTTCATTTGAGAGATGGTAAATGGCAAAGAAATTTCTATTCAGTTTTGTCGATCTGAAGAACAATTTGCAGACATATTCACAAAGCCTTTGGGAAATGAACTGTTTAAAATTCATAGAAGTAATATTGGGGTCTGCAATTTGTAATGCATTGTTTACAACAATTTTGTTTTACATATTTTTAGTTTTGTTTTTGTTCTGAAATGATTAAGAGTGAGTATGTTAGGATGTAATCATTTCTCACCGCCTGTGTAAATGGTGCATCAGTGGTCGTCTTGACCCTTCAAGACTCGAGGATTAAACCACCAATTACAATTTTGTTTTATATAAACTTAAACAGTGGCTGCCTTAACCTTTGCATGCCACAAGACACCATCACTACCATTGATTAAGTCTTTTAGAAGATCAAAGGGGCAATTTTTGAATTTATGTTTCTGTATAAGTACCAGAAACGAATTGTAATTGATTGATCTTGAAGACATTTTTGAATTGAAGTTGTTATGGTGTATTCACAGTTATTCTATCTGCGTTTAATTTTGAGTTAGTAAACTCTGTTCAGAATTATTTTTTTTCTTTCAGAATATATACAGGCTTGTGCAATTGAGTTGTTCCCTTCCAAACCCCGAAACAATATTTCCTAGGCCCCACAGTGTGATCGAATTTCATGATTTGGCGATTGTCGATGTGTGTTGTTTATGTATCAAGCATTCCCAAACGCCAAAGCCCGAAGGGTCCCACGGCCTTATCGTGATTTCGCGATTCAGCAATTCTGGGTGTATTTTGTTTTTGCATCCAGTGTTAGCAAACCCCAAACCCCGAAATTGTGGGCCCAAAGCATATTCGCATTTCACAATTCGTCATTTCTTATTTCGTTTTGTTTGTGCATCGGGTGTTCGTAAACCCCGAAACCTGATACGCCTCCGCGTTTTTTCACACATATTGCCAAAGAGAAAGAATAGCACATAACAAGTAACCTGGATTCTTTATTGGAAAAGATATATATGTTATGCAAATATCTTATCAATAAGAATAAAGATCTCAAATGAAGTGATGGGTTTATGAATAACATGTTCCTAAAAAATCTGTCACTTATTTCTCATGTTTCTTGTGCCATGGAATGCTCCTTAATGCTATGAGGGTAAAGAGCAGCAATCAAGAGTGTTGTATTATTCTTTATATGTTTTCAAGGACAAGGTGGATGCCATACTTGGGTTTCAGGGTGAGCACAAAAATGGGCGCATGTTTGTAGTTAGGCAAGAGGCAGAATGTGAAGCATGTAAGTATCAAGGTTAGGACTAATTTGGATTCCAACATGGCTAATGGGACCGTATGAGAAGGGAAGAAATCCCATGGGATGCTTGCATGCCTTTCTCACTCCCTCTTCAAACCGTTAGGGTTTGAACTCGTCTGCATTCGCTCCCCAAAATTCCTTATCACGATGGATCACTAAGGTTGCGATCCATATAGAAAGCTTTTAGGAATCGTAAGCTCTACTAGCTTAATGTCCCTAAAGGTCATAGAAGAGAGGTAGGAGTAAGTATATGTTGTGAGTGTATGTTGTGAGATTTAGGAGTAAGTATATGTTGTGAGTATATGTTGAAGTATCAAAGTTTAATTGAACAACTTGTAAATAGTTATGTTGTTTAACTTCCATTGTTTTATAATTAATAAAACAACAAAAAAAMCTTTATATTAATTATATCTATTGWTCTTTGTCATGACATATTAAACATGTAGAAAACAAAATATGGAGTGCATAAAAAAAAATATTTTGAGAGATGGCATGGGACATGGCTTCTAAAAAATGTGTATTGTTTATGAAACAATCAATGTTCTGGTACACTTTTTTACTCACCCAATCATGTGTGTGTAGGTGTGTGTGTGTGTGTGCGTGTACTTTATTTATGTGTTTGAAGATGAAACATGAAGAGGTGGAACATCAAAAACAAGTCGATCAAGGAAACATTAGGTTAAATAACCAAAGTATGATATTGCATACAAGTGATGAAGAAATGAGGCATGCACATCTCGAGAAATGACAACACTTCAAGGGATGAATGAAAATCAATATAATTGAATGTTACCACAAGTTGTATGTTTTGGAATATTGTCTCTGAAAATTAGGGATTTTGTTTAATGTACTTGACATATTGTCTCAATTGCATGAGAACATGTGACGAATAAGTGTAACAATTACATATTGATTGCACTTTGATTATTGTGGACCTTTAAGTTGTTTCATTTTGTATGAAGATGGGTCACTTGTTCATATATAATAAAATGTGTTTCTTATTTTATTACATTGTCAAATGTTGCATTGTTGATTAATTAATATATAAATAGTTTGTATGGTTACAAATAATAGAGGTGTAATGTGTTGGATAAAACATTATTGCAATCATTATATAAAAACGTAATAACAAAAATATAAAAATCAATATTATTATAAAAAAATATTTGATTTTGAGATGAATAATTGAAAGTTTGTAAAAATAATAATGAATTAAAAGGTGTGTTTTTATGAGTTATAGGCAACTAGTGCCTATTAATTATCATGAAGCACCAATGCTAAAAATTGTGAAAAATCATTGCTACTTTAAAGGACATAACATACTATCRTCTCAAAATATTACGATGTGTATGATTACAATAAGCATCAGTGCTTTACATATAATGTGTGTACCATTTMTTTACATACAYTGGTKCTTAGTAACAAAGAATGATGTCAACGTCTCACCTCAAATGTTTGAAATTTCACTTCTCTTGGRTGCACATGGTAATACAAGCACCCATGTGTACAAATTATACAAGTATCGGTGTGCCATAAAACAAAAAGAATGATCTTGTGAATAATATTTGTACATCATCGATGCTRCATAAAACAAAACATATGAACTTGTGTGTACATTAACCAAAAAATTATCAGTGTTGCATACAACAAAATAGGTGGACTYGTRTATAATAATTATAAGAGTGTTGATGCGATGCTTTGTAGTTTTGGGYACRCACCGATGCAGTTAATTAACAACACATCGATGTKTTTTAMMAATACAAACAACKAGAAAAAAACCTCCACTAAAATCTCCACCCGCCCAAATTTTTTTRGTTATATGAAACATCCATTAAAACCTCTAACMRAGRTTGTAGCTTAGGGTTTTTTRAAAAAAAATTYCAATCTTATAACACTAAAACCTTTGGAAAWACCTYTACTATAAAATGTTACTTGTAATGATAAAATTTTGAAAAACCAAKGAAGTGATTATTTAACCAACTTGAAGATATTTTCCACTTTCATTAAAGGAGCACACCATGTGAAAGGTTTTAGGTCAAATATTTTTTACGACATATTCTTATTTTTCAAACATGAACAATCATTTTATAAGAGAAGCAAGCATTCCCACCTTGTTGTGAGAAGCATTCCCACCTTAAGGACCTACAGTTTCCCCCATCCACCATTGCTATAACATATAAATTTAAAATTTGGTAGAAGCAATCATTCCCACCTTGTTGTGAGAATCATGCCCACCTTGTTGTAAGGACCTACTGTTTCCCCATCCACCATTGCTATAACATATAAATTTAAAATTTATAAATTTAAAATTTGGTAGAAGGATTGGGAAAGGAAATTCAGTCATATATGGGGATGTAGATATCTCTTTAGGGACTGAGCACCAGAACGTCTCCGACTTCGGGTTGAGTATGTTGCCCAAGCAGTTCAAGCAGGAATGCCTCTTATACATGAAATGCTTACGTCCCACCGAAGATCATCGCAAAGAAGGGATACAATGAGGTCAAGGGTTGTGTGGCATCATACTATTCGTTCTCATGATGAGCTACATGTCGTTCTAGGATGTGAATCTCATAGCCATGTACAGAAAAGTCTATAAAGGAGACTTAAGTGCCCGTTGTGCTTTCCATCTTCGATTGTGAAGTTCGTTTCGAAGCTCTTGGACCTAATCATGATCCCCAATATCATGGAGGTCCCCTGGTTTGAGAAAGACTTCAAGGTAGTTCGACCGATTTCCATGATGATGTAGACAATGTCATTGCCCTCGTTGATGGTAGTTCCACGTTCAAAACCTATGAAGCCTCAAAGGATAACCAGTAAATGAAATCCAACCTCACCTTGCTCAACGCCTCCGATGTCATCTCTTTGTCACTATAATTTAATCTTTTTGGATTGTTCAAGGACAAGGCGGTAAGCATGAGTCAATATTTACATCAACTCAATCAGTGTCGAGCATAATTTGGAGGCTGCAAGATGTTATGTTGCCACCAATGTCGTTTTGTATCTCCGAGGGTAAAGCTATATTAATTAGTAGCATATAATTTTTGAACCAATGCAAATATGTTAACTTTGTTGGAAACGGTGACAACAACTCACCCGTGAATAGGATTCTAGATCCTATAAACTAGGATTGGTTGTAACAAATGCAACCAAGTTAGAATACGGGAGAGATCAAATCAGAATTGGTTGTAACCAATGCACCTAAGTTAAACTATGGATGAGATTACATTTATTAATCAGTTTCTAATACATTRCTATAAATTTGTATGCCCGTAGAGGCTGAGAGTGTGTCTGAGAGGAGTGAGCCTGTCTGTAATCTCCATTAGCTGAATAATAAGAAGACCGATACCTATGCTTGGTGGACGTAGCCCAACCTTTGGGTGAACCACGTAAATCGCTGTGTTTTGTGTTTGCATATGTATTGTTTGATTCTTATGGTAATTGTGTTTTCCGCACTGGCAATTTCAACAAATGGTATCAGAGCGAGGAGCTGAGAAGCCGAAGAGCTGAGGAGGACGCAGAAGAAACGGAGCCATTGATTTGTTCCTGGAGATACCCACGGAGCCGCTGATTTGTTGCTGGAGATACCCACGGGCGCTGCAAGTTTTTTCAAGTCAGCACTGGGCGTGAGGGTGCGCTGTTAAATG
>JASDQU010735434.1:3875-23480 GCA_032191745.1 Picea mariana
ACTAATGATAAATTGTAACCCTTATTCACACATCTATTCAACAAGTTAACGAGAGATGGGACATCAATAAACCAAATTGTTCGTACTTATGATATCATTGTTTGTTATATGTGCATGTGATAATCATTGACCATAATTCAAAATTGCGTGAATAAATGATCTAATTAGGGTCAATACCACATGTTCCAAGCAACAATATCTAGGGTATCCACAAGAAAAATATTTTTTTTTTCTCTTCAAGGATACCTCAATATGAAAGGGTTAGATAAAAAAGATGTGCCAATGAAATTTATATTCAAAACCCTTGATATGCTAGTACCAAATAAAACCTTTTGAAGAGAAAGCTAGCATAAATAAAATATAAACATTAGATATATTATTGAAGCCCAAACAATCTAGACAAAAAATAGGACAAGGTGAACCCTAGATTGAAAAATAAAAATAGAAAAGAAACTAAGAAAGGAAAATATGATTTTGGTTTTTTTGTTGGTTGAAGACAAAGGATAGACCAATGCTTAGAGAGGGTTATGTGGTCTCTAAAATGTTGATGTCACTCAAAGGATTGCCTCCCATACGTTGACTCGAGCTAGAAGGTTCTCTTCAAGATTTTGATGGGGGGATTGGTCCTTTAAGAATCCTCTCCAAGTACTAACAATATGATCTCAAAGGTTGGCCAAGGAAAAAGGAAAGAGCCCTAGGATGTCCTACTTTAATGCAATGTAACAATTCTTCAATGGTCAAAGGGGTACGGAAAGAAGACTATACCTTGAGTTACCCTTATAAGTGGAGCATGATGCCATTCTTTGGCCTTGTAGTAGCTTTGTCCTCCAACAAAGTATATGAGATAGGTCTCATCCTTTTATAGTCAAGGGGCTTCCTAAATACAATGTGCTATCTTAATACCATGAGCTCAAAACCATTGTCCCGGTCAAAACCCTGGGGAAAATACAATATATGAGATAAAATATCCCTCAAAACCCTTCAATACAAGAGTGCCCCTCTCAAAATGGTCAAATACATCAAAATAATGCCACACATGTGGACTAGAGAGGCCTAGGAGAGATGCACCCCTCAAAAAATGTGTCAATGCCTCATCAAGGAGTGAAAGGTGAGTCAAAGATGGTCCATTAACCCAAATGATCCTCTAATCAACTCCCAAAATCTAGGGAATAGTCCAAACATGAAACAACCAACTTCCAAGATGTGATGTGACCCTTTCATGTGTGGGACATCCAAGAGAGAATCCAATGGTAAGTGTCACCTGTGGCCACCTCAATGTGTGCATTCCTCAAGAAAATCAAGGTGGTCAATGCCACATCACCCAATGGTCAACATAACCACTTGCAACTACTCCAACAAGCTATAATTGTCTCCTCAAATGTATAGAAATCTCCGACATGTGGTCCAGGAAGGGAATAAAAATGCACAAGTGTGAGTACAATGTCCAATTGTGTAAGGAGAACAACTCTGAGTGGTCCATGTGGCAAGTGTGATGATATGACCCTATCATGCCTTAATGCACTGTCATAGATTCCAATGCATTTACATGTATCCCAATGTAGTACACGAATCCCAAGGTAAATGACATAGATCCCAATGTCTGAAGATATGATCAAATATAAGTACATGGATCCCAATTCAATGTCACATATCTCGAGGCATGGTACATGTATCCCAATGCAAGGTACCCACTTGGAGTGATGGGTCTAGCTTCTTGGCAAGCCCATTAGATGATAGCACATAGTGATCTCTCTTAAAACTACATAACAAATAAGGGTTATTTTTAATATTTGTGTAATTTTTACCAAAGGGAAACAACATTAACCCTTATACATGTGACAAGTCCTAGGAAAACAAGTATTTCTGAAGTCCCTAGGTGAAAGGTAGGTAATATGATGAATAAATATGGAAAAGGGAAGGAAAAGACTTCCTGCGATGACCCTCACAGTCATTTATATGCATAGGTCTTCTTATTTGTTCATCTAGCTTTCATGAGCTAGGATTTTTTTATACAATAGATTTCAAGAGGGAGCTTTAGCATTGAGTTACTTTTCCTGAGAATTGTTTCTTAATACCCCTTTATGTCTTTTTCTTTATATGTTCATTATATTGAACACGTCCCCTTTTCCTTAGATAATGAGAAGAACTGTAGAACAACAATATGACGCCTTGTGAAGGTACCTTTGAAGTTGTCACCCCTTGGGGGGGTAACATTTAGCTCCTAGTCGAGGACATGCACTCTAATGCTAGAATGTATGAGAAATCCTGAATCTCCCACAGACTTGTGACCTACACACCATCTAACTTGGCAAAGACATGAGAAGGGGCAAATCTACCACCTTGGTGAAATAAAAACTACTTTGCAAAAAAATAAAAAAATTTCACTAAGTCTAAGCATGGAAGTATAGCATGAAAACATATGCAATAAATTATTCTAAGGAAAATAAAATGAATCAAGCAATTCAATCAAACAATGCATGGAAATAAACACACAAATGAAGGCAAACATGTATGGAAAGAAAACATGCACTCTATACTCCTACTCAAGGAAATAAATGGACCAAGGAAGTATTGGTGATAGAGGGTAAGGTGTCAAGGTTCAAGGTAGGATGGTGATCTTGAAGTACAATCCCAAGACCTAACTTCAATTGAAAGATTGTGTCACAATTCTTTTGAATCCAACAACACATAGGGCTACTGTAATCAAGTGGAAAAGGTGGCTCCAACTATGGGTATAGTTGAATCTCCTTGTTTACCATGATCAAAGGACAAAAATAACCCATATGAATTAAGGTTGGTATTCTTTGCTAATAACATCCTCCCAAAGGTTGATTATGCAGTTCTTCTAAGTGATGATTCTTCTTCCATACTTCACCTTTAGCTTCCTTATATTCAAGTGCCAAAGAAAATGTGAGGATTTCCTAACTACTCGAGTCTTCATCCAACTTTCTCACATATTCATTCTTGGGTTGATTAAGGTCTTCAACATGATATCTTCTATAATTTTCCCTATCCAACTTCACAAAAGTGCCATCACGATGGGGATAGTAGCATATGAAAGGTTCATTTGTAAGGATCCCCCTAAATGAGCAGTGAATTTCCTCGACAAAAGCATCCCCCAAGAGTTTGGGATATCAACGGCAACATCTGTCATAACCACGACATCCAGATACATATTCAATCTTACAACCAAATTCTTTATCACACCAAGCACTTCTACCTCTCTCCTATCCATGGCACAAATGTTCTGGTATGGTCTTGTTACCTTAAGGACTAATTGTTGCATTGTTTTCAAAGGCATGACATTGGTTGATGCCCTAGAGTCCAACAAACAATTTTGCAATAAAAAAAAATTTCACTTGCAAAGATATGTAAAATGGGCTGCATCCTCCATTCAATCCTCCTTTTCGCACAGTTTTCAAGATTATAGGTGTTTTTTTAGAGGACTCTTCCTTTCCTTCACCAAATCCCAAAATTTGTTTGATTTTCTTTCTTTGTGATGGTATCTTTGCAAACTCCAAGATAGGGATAGAGATATGAGATTTGGAAAGTAGGATTTCAAATCAATATTGATATATTCACAAGTAGCTTTTGACATTTCTGAAACATCACTTGAAGTCTTTGCTGGCTGAATTCGTTTTTCTCTTTGTAACATCACTTGGGGTTGCAAATCTTGGGCCATTGGAGGTTGTGGAATAGGAGCACTTGGCTGGGTTGGAATCTCTTGGGGTTGAGTTTGAACTTGTTTAGCCGTTCGTTGATAAGTGACCCAATCCTTTTCTAGGATTCTCCTCTTTATTTCTTCCCGAAGGGGTTTAGGGGCTATAGCTCTGGAATATCGGATTGATCAAGGTCCCTTTCCTTTGCCCATTTAACTAGTTCAATAGGAGAGTTGGAGAAAACATTAATCTCATTGCAAAAATCATCGACATAGTTGATAATGTTTCTTGGCCCATCATTGTAACTCTCACTTGCTAATCTAATAGCTTCCTTGGCAACCAAACAAGTGTCTTGTTTATGCAGCAAATCACAAGGTTTGCACCATTGAAAAGGTTATTCTTCTACCACATTGTTTTCCTCTAAGGGGTTGGGAACCTTTTGTTCTTGATCATGTTGAGCTTGTCTAGGTCTATCCTAACCAACTCACCCTCTAGGTTGAAATCTATTTTGATGGGCTTGCCTTTCCAAATGGAGTATCTTGTTTTGCATAGCTTGATTTTGTTGTTGGAGGGTTTATGTTTGTTTAAAAAAATGGCTCTTATCATCTTCATAACATCAGCTAGAAAGGTTTTCATCTTATTCTCAGAACTTGTAACATTGAAAATATTCTTCTTAGGTTCACTCTTAGTCATGGAAGAGCTTGGTTGGTTGAGTCTTCCAGAAGTAGTAAAATTCTTCTCAACCTTACATAGTCTTAACTAGAACCATTTACAATCTATTTTGCAACATTTAGAAGTATAATTTTTCCAAACATTCCATAATGACAAATTGGTGCCTTAAATGGGTCCAATGATCTTGTAAAACTATTGAATGTTGCCTCCTTTTTTATCATTGTTAAAGGTTTTCTTAGTTGCCTAAAATTGTAGAAAATAAGGTGCATATGTGATGATGATATAGATGTTCTTTTGGCAATGTTTTGTAGTTTATTGCTCTATATATTCTCTAGAAACAAATTGAAGCTTAATATGTGTCAATGACCTTACAAAACTAACAAATTGATATTTAATATGTGTCAAGGACCTTACAAAATTGCAAAATATTGCAATTCATTTTTACCACATGAAAGAATTATAAGAAGAGAAGTAAATCAAATTATAATTTTGTAAGACTCTAGAGAAAATTGTGAACATTTATTGGAGTATAAATTTATGGAAAGGATTGATGTAGGAACACAAAACTGTACCCACAATTTTGATAGGTGATGACTAAGCAAAAAGCCATAATTTTTATAGGTGAAGACTAAGCAAAAATTTGTTGAGAAAGAAAAGCATCTTAAGGAACCCGATCCATGATAGTCATTACAATAGCGCACAAGTAACTAAGCAGCCGATTGAAATATAGATTCAGCCGAACTTGCTGTTTCTGATAGGTAGTCACCGCCCGCTTCTTTCTCCCACTGCTCACTAAAAGTGTCGTTACCTTTTGATGGAGTGCGTCACTGTTAACCCCGTTTATGGATTCCTTATGCAAATTGATCGGATGCTTGCAGCTCTGGCCACAGATAGCGTATGAGAAGTGGATAAAATTGGTCGGAGGTTTACGGTTCGATTCCCTCCTTGTCCCTAATACTTCATTTTGAAATTAGGTTGTTAAAATGGTCCAGAAAACTCCGTTAATAACAAATTTTGGATTCCTTTGTTGTTTTATTGGACAGAAATTGGGAGTTAGTGCTGCTTTTCGCATGGAATCTGGAATTTTATTTTAATTTTGATGTGTGCAGGTCGACGATCGGATCTGCTCGTCCGATCGCTCCACGTGGCTCATCTATGTGCGTTGGATCTGGTTGATCGATCGTTGCCACGTGTCTTAATTAGGTGCGTCGGATCTGATCATTCGATCGCTGCCACGTGACTCCTTTGTGCACGTCGGATCTGGTCGTTGGTTTTCCGACACGTGGCTCCTTGTGGACTGTGCGATCTAGCCGTCCGATCTCTGCCACGTGGCTCTTTTCTGCGCATTGGATCTGGCCGTCCGATCGATGCCACATGGCTCCTTTTAAACTGTTCGATCTGGCCCAGATCTACGGACTTGAGAGGACCACGTGTCGAAAATCCAAGGACCGAATTGTTTACCATACGATCAAAATGGTACGGATGTACACTTTCGAGCTACACGTGGAACAGATCCAACGGTTTTCTTGGCGCGAATCATACGGTTTAGCAATAAACACGTGGCACAGATCCAGACAATCTTCTTTTCCTGCAATAACCAGTGGCGTGAAAAACTCCTCTACACACTATACAGAGGAGTCTCCTATGGCGAGATGATGTCTTCGACAGTCCGTGCTTCCTGTAAATGAAACATCCTTCTCGTTATGGAAAACCTGGGTGAAGGTCCGCATATTCCAATAGTAAAAGTTGGAGTGAAAGGAGGGAGTGTGCAGCGCTGCAATTAGAGACACATAAATTAACAGAGAAAGTTGTATCAAGACTCAATCCATTAATTGGTTTTTTTCCATTTAAGGTTATTTTTCAAAAAGTTTGCTGAATATATGGGTAGGTAGTCTAACAGAAAGTCCATGGGCCATTGTTCCCTGCCACGGACCAGGCTGCATAAAACGGAAAACCGACAGAACGCAGAAGTGGAAGCAGCGAAGGGAGGAGCAGAGTTCATTTGACAATCTGGCTTAAGGCGTCATGAATCATTAATGGCCCTCAAAGGATTTCCATTGACCTCAGCTCCGCTCTCTCATGTCGGACCACCTGTCGGAGAAAACAAGTAAACAAACTCTTTGCAATAATCAAATTCCAAAACGAACTCTTGAGAACTTGGCAAGATGTACATGATTGAAAGTCATTATAACTAGTGCCATGGATACTATTCAAAACAAAACTCTCAATGTATGAGGGAAACATATGTTGAGTAAAATGAGTTGAGTACAAGTTCACAAAATAAAATAAGCTGAGTACACAATAACCTTATTTGCTCGAATTCTAAACTTTATGTTTGAGAAATTATTTTAATCTACTTTTGTTTTTCATATGTGATTATTTTTTTTAATAAATATTTTATTTAGGATTATGGTAATTTTTTAAATAAGTTTTTTTATTTAGGCTTATAATTGTAACATATATTATTTATTATAATTGTTTTTATTATTTATTATAGTAATGTGTATTAAAAATATTTTTTTTCTTAATTTAATTATTTGTGAAGTTTATTTGCCCCAAAAACCTAATTTATTTGTTCCAAAAACCTTTAGGCATTATTGAGTTTTTTAACATATATAATTTTTTTAATATATTAATTTCTTAATATTATTAATTAAAAAAATTAAAAGTAGTGATTAATAATGTGAGTTTTATTAGAATTGGTTTTGTTTTTACTTTTCACATGTTACTATTAATTTTTTATTAAAATTTATTTAGCTTGATAAATTTTTTTAATATATTAATTCCTTAACACTATTAAAAAGAAAATATGCCTTTTTTTTTCTTAAATTAATTATGTTATTTAATAAGATTTATTAGAAATAGTTATTAATAGTGTTTGCCATTTTTATTAAAAATGAATTTGATTTTGTCATAAATTAAATTTTTTAATAGAAATTTTATTTAGTCTTATGATTGGAATATATATTGTTTATTAAAATTGTTTTTTAATATTTATTATAGTCATATGTATTAAAAATAAAAAAGTTTGTTTTATGAAAGCCTATTTACTATTTACTAAGATGATGAATTGTTAATATGAGTTTTTTTAACCTATCAACATTCTAAAGTAATTTTATTATTTTAATATATTAATTTAATAAGTAAAATAAAAAAATGTTAATAATAATTTTTAATATATTAATTTCTTAATACTATAAAAAAAAATATGTTAATTTTTTCCTTTTTAATTAAGTATATTTATGTTATTTTTCTTTAAAGATTATTAAGTGTTTTTGATTTTTTTTTATTAAAAATAGATTAAGATGATTATTAAACTACCTTAAAATAATAGAATACTAAAAAAAATTAAAATTAGAAAAATATTTTATAAAAAAATATGTTAATTTTTTCAGTTTTTAATTAATGATATTTATGTTATTTAAAAAAAAAATATTATTAAGTGTTTTTATTCTTTTATTAAAAATAAATTAAAATGATGATTGGTAAGTTGCTTTAAAAATAATAGAATATTAAAAAAATAATATAAAAGAATTTTAAAATTAGAAAACTATTTTATAAAATTATATTAATATATATACTATCATATCATTAAAAAAACACTTATTCATAAATAAAAGAAATGCATATTTTATCATAATTAAAATTTAATATAACAAATATACACAATAAAATATAAAATTTAAATAATGCTATATTAAATATACACATTTAAATTTATAAGTTTAAATCAATATATAATTTTAAACAAAAGAACATGGAATATCATTCAAATATGCAAACATACAATATACACTTTCAAATAAAAAAACACATTAGTCAATTTTAAATCAAGATACAAGCATAATATTCAATTTCAAATCAAAATATAAGCATGAACAAAGAAATATAGTGAAAACCACTTTAGTAAATATATTAGCACTTTATACAATTTCACAACAATACACAAACAAATAAAAATTGACAAAAACAAATCACACACATTCATATGTAATTTCAAATAAGTGAATACAAACACAAATTTAAATTTAAAAAATTCACTAAAAAAGTGCTATGAAATTTTTTAATATATTAATTTCTTAACACTATTAATTTCTTAGAACGAGAAAGTTCAATAAATATCCTTCAAAGAAATACCATATTGTCACATGTTGAAGTTTATAAGCTTTTTGTATAAGTGATATTAGTAAATGTATTAAGGATATGGTATCACATGTTGAACTTTATAAGTTTTTTGTATAAGTGATATTAGTAAAATGTATTAAGGAAATGATATAGAGTACAAGCATTCTACCTCTTAAGAACTTTTTTTCCAGAAGAAAAAATTCACGGATTATATTAAAATATATAATTCTTAGAAGCCAATACAATTCTGCAATATCCAAAATGGATATAGACAATGCTTTTTTAGCAATTACAGCAAAATTCTGAAGACAAACAAAAAGGCTTGTTACAAAAACAATGAAGCCTTTTCAGAAAATGTGTGCAGCCAATAGGAGACTGGATATGTCCGAGCTAGTGACAATAGTTGATTCCGCAAGAGCCAAGAAATTCTGATTTGAAAGAGGAGAACCGGAGAAAAGGAGTTAATATACCTTGAGGAGTCGACGTTGTCCCTTTACTCCATCAGACCAAAGGTGAAGGGTGATGTATCCTTTCGGTTCCTTTAAATCTTGCTTTGAAAGTGAATCAGCTTCTTGGTTATATTCCCGATAGATGTGGAAGAATTGTGTGGACTCGAAAGTGTTCTTAAGTGATTTGATTCTACTTTTCCAGCCTTCAAGAGAGGACACTCGCAATTCACTTCTATCGTTCAGCCATTCGATTATCACCTTTGAATCTCCAAGGATTTGGATCTTCGAGAGTGCAAGTAGATTGGCTATGTGTAATGTAGCCCAAGCCCCCAATAATTCAACCTTAGTATTCGAGCCAATTCCATAGTTCAAGAACCATTTGTGTGCCAAGGTGTTCAACAGTTTAATTATGCCACCTGCACCACAACAGAGTCCGCCTGCCATTGCAACTCCATCAAAGCTAGTAACAGGAAATTCAAAATTCTGAAAATTGAAATTGGAACGAAGCAAGGAGCGGGTAATAGCTTCCTCGGGCTTGTGAATAGTACCAAGTGCTCGAATCACTACCGAATGAGGAGAGGTTTTTTTTTTATCAAAGGTTGCTACATTCCTCTCGAGCCACACAAACCAGCAAATAAGGGGAGGTAAAGTATTTGGCATAGTTTTATTTGCTGTCCACTTGGATAAACTATCAGTCAAACAACTTCCGCCCCACTTCTGGATAAAATTTCCTGTGGAGTAAATCAAATTCCACACAACAATCGTGAAGGAACAGTGCAGAAATAAATGGTCAGTAGTTTCACTGTCTAGTTTGCACAGGATGCATCTGTTAGGGCCTTCCCAACCTCTGCGTTGGAGATTAGGCCACGTCAAAATTTTATAATTTGCGGCCAGCCACGTGAAAAGCTTAACTTTCAGCTGCAGATTCCGATTCCAAATGCTCTTTTTCCATCTGGAGGCTCTCTGTAAATTCTGTGAAGCGCAAATGGCTGAGTAGACGTTTTTTGAAGTGATGAGACCGGAGGCATTCCCTCCGGTCCAATGTAGTTCATCAATGTTATCTGTAAGTGTGATTCCCGATGCTTGAAGAGATCTTTTGAATCTGTCTCATTCCGATGCGATGTCTCCGGTGAGTTCTAATTCGGCACTGTCTAACCATTGAGTCGAGCTGGAGGAAAGTTGATGTGTTTTCCAGGCATGTGCTAGTACGGTGATATGTTTTTGCTGTAGAGTGGACCTGAGGCGTGCAGAAAGGAAGGAGCGCATGCCCAAATCCAAAATTTTGTCTCTCCCTAACTCCACGAGAGATCCCGATCCAGGTTTCCAAGTGAGCCAATTATTGATAATGTGGACTGTTTTCAGCAGATTTTTCCAGATTTTGGAAGCCGATGGATTTACAAATGTTTCTGAGCGAAGCCATTTAGTAACTGAGACAGAGTGTAGATATTTTTCTTTCAGAACCTTTTGCCAAAGAACATTGCTAGTGAGAGCTCTCCAAAGTGTATTAGTTGCTAAGGCCTTGCTGAAAGTAATAATTTTGAGGAGCCCCCAGCCTCCAAATTGTTTTGTCCGATCAAGTGATTCCCAATTTGCAAGGTGATAATGGTGAGAATCTGAGTTTCCTTTCCACAAGAAATTAAACAAGAGCTTCCTTATTTTGTGTAGGATGGACAACGGGACAGCAGCAAGTGATAACTAGTACACCGGCTGATTTTCAAGAACAGATTTGCAAAGAGTATGTCTACCGCCCAAAGACAACCAACGAAAGCTCCAAACGCTGATCTTCTTTTCCACTTTATTTGCTAGCCATAACCAATCTTCTGTCTTCTGCACTCCAGATTTTAGGAAGTACCCCAGGTACTTGAAACCCCCCTTCATATCGGAGAACTTATACGAGAGTAGCTGCTTGAGGTGTTGAAGTTATGTCTCCTCTAGTCCCGAAAAGTGTACTGAGGATTTGTTAAGATTTACTTTTAAACCTGAAACCAAACAAAATAGATGAATGATGCGGTTGATCTCATGCCATTCCTACAAAGATGCATTTGTCATTAGTAACACATCGTCAACAAAAAAAATATGGAGGATTTTAGTCAATTTGGTGACTTTGATTCCAGTTAATGTGCCCGCTTCTTAATTGGATTTTAGTAGTAAGCTCAAGCTTTCCATCACAAGGATGAAGAGCAATGGGGAGAGTGGGCAACCCTTCCGAAGGCCTCCCTAATCTTGAAAAAATTGGTGGCCTCCCCATTTACTAAGACAACGATAGATGCCGAGCTAACACATTCCAAAATCCAACTTGTCAACTGAGGTCCAAATCCCACCTGGATCAAGATCAGTCTCAGGAAGTCCTAGTTGATGCAATCAAAAGCTTTTTGTAAGTCTGGCTTAAGTAGTAGGGCTTTTAAGTGCTTCTGTTTGATGCTATGAATGCTTTCAATTGTTGTACCAATAGCATCATGGATCAATCGTCCCTCCAGAAAACCGAACTGCTTAGCTGAGAGCTTTTTAGATAAAATCAGCTTTATGCGGTTGGCTAACACTTTAGAGATTAATTTATAAATTAGATTGCAGAGAGAAATTGGGCGATAATCGTCGAAGGATTGTGAACTTGGCAAGCTGTACTTGATTGAAAGTCATTATAACTAGTGCCATGGATGCTATTGAAAATAAAACCTTCAATGTACGAGGGAAATATATGTTGAGTAAAATGAGTTGAGTACAAGTTAGTTGAGTGCACAATACCCTTATTTGCTCGAATTCTAAACTTTATGTTTGAGAAATTATTTTAATCTACTTTTGTTTTTCATATGTGATTAATTTTTTTAATAAAATTTTTATTTAAGATTATCGTAGTTTTTTTTAATAAAGATTTTATTTAGGCTTATAATTGTAACATATATTATTTATTATATTAATGTGTATTAAAAATATTTTTTTTCTTAATTTAACTACTTGTGAAGTTTATTTGTCCCAAAAACCTAATTTATTTGTCTCAAAAACCTCTTATTTGACATTATTGAGTTTTTTAACATATGTGATTTTAATATATTAATTTCTTAATACTATTAATTAAAAAAAATAAAAATAGTGATTAATAATACGAGTTTTATTAAAAATGGTTTTGATTTTGTTTTTAACATGTTATTATTAATTTTTTATTAAAATTTATTTAGCTTGATGATTTTTTTAATATATTAATTTTTTAACAGTATTAAAAAGAAAATATGTTTTTTTTTCTTAAATTAATTATCTTATTTTATAAGATTTATTAAAAATAGTTATTAATAGTGTTTGCTATTTTTATTAAAAATGAATTTGATTTTATCATTTTTTAATAAAGATTTTATTTAGTCTTATGTTTGGAATATATATTGTTTATTAATATTTATTATAATCATATATATTAAAAATAAAAAAACTTGTTTTATGAAAGTTTATTTGCTTAAAAAAAACTTTTATGAATTGTTGATATGAGTTTTTTCACCATATTAACATTTTAAAGTTATTTTATTATTTTATTATATTAATTTAATAAGTAAGATAAAAAAATTGTTAATAATAATTTTTAATATATTAATTTCTTAATATTATAAAAAAAAATATGTTAAATTTTCTTTTTTTATTAATCATATTTATGTTTTTTTTTAATTATTATTAAGTGTTTTTGATTTTTTATTAAAAATGGATTAAAATGATGGTTAATAAGTTGTCTTAAAAATATTAAAATATTAAAAAAATAATATAAAGAATTTTAAATTTAAAAAAATATTTTATAAAATTATATTAATATATATCCTATCATATCATAAAAAAAACTTATTCATAAATAAAAGAAATTCATATCTTATCATAATTAAAATTTAATACAACCAATATACACAAAATAATATAACACAATAAAATATAAAATTTAAATAAGGCTATATTAAATATATACATTTAAATTTATAAGTTCAAAACAACATACAATTTTAAACAAACAAACATGGAATATCATTCAAATATGCAAACATACAACATACACTTCCAAATAAAAAAAACACATTATTCAATTTTTAAATCAAAATACAAGCATAATATTCAATTTCAAATCAAAATATAAGCATGAACAAAGAAATATAGTGAAAACCACTCAAGTAAACATATTAGCACTTTATACAATTTCACAACAATAAACAAACAAATAAAAATTGACAAAAACAAATCACACACATTCATATGTAATTTCAAATAAGTAAATACAAACACAAATTTAAATTTAAAAAATTCACTAAAAAAATGCTAATGAATTTTTTAATATATTAATTTCTTAATACATTAAAAAGAAAATATATTATTTTATTTTTTTTGATTAATAGTATTCATAATATTTTATAAAGTTAATTAAAAGTAGTGATTAATAGTGTGTGATTTTTATTAAAAATGGTTTTGCTCTTTTTTTCTATTATTAGTTTATTAATAAAATTATATTTAACTTTATGATGGTGTTTTTTTTTTAAATTTTTAATTAATAATTTTTATATTATTTTATAAAATTTATTAAAGTAGTGATTAATAGTTTGTGATTTTTATTAAAAATGGTTTTGTTTTTCTTTTTAATTATTAGTTTACTAATAAAATTGTATTTAGTTTTATGATTTTTTTTTTCTAATTAATAATATTTATATTATTTTATAAAGTTTATTAAAAGTAGTGTTTAATAATGTATTATTTATATTAAAAATATTTTTTTTTCTACTATTAATTTATTAATAAAATTATATTTAGCTTTATAAAATTAATAAAATTATATTTAGCTTTATAATGGTGATTTTTTTAATGTATTAATTGTTTAACACCATTACAAATATTTTTTAATTTTATTGAATTTTAAAATGAATTATATTATTTTATAAAATTTATTAATAGTGTTTGCTAATTTTATTAAAAATGAATATGATTTTGTTTTTCATATGTGATGATTAATTTTTTTAATAAAGATTTTATTTATACTTATGGTTGGAATATATAGTTTATTAAATTTGTTTTGTAATATTTATTATAGTAAAGTGTGTTAAAAATAAAAAAGTTTTTCTTAACTTCAAGATATTAAACATCTCTACTAACAGGATCAACCACGTGAAGGTGGAAGCTTATTTGCCCCAAAAACCTCTGTGCATAGTTGATATGAGTTTTTAGCATATCAACATGCTAAAATAATTTCATTATATTAATTTATAATATTTTTTTTAATACATTAATTTCTTAATACTATTAAAATAAGTTAATTTTTAATTTTTTTAATAATCATATTTATGTTATTTTTATATATGATTAATTTTTTCTATTAATTGTATTTATGTTATTTTTATAAAGATTATTAAAAATATTTTTAATTTTTATTAAAAATTATTAATATTTATGTTATTTTAATAAAGATTATTAAAAGTGTTTTTAATTTTTATTAAAAAATGATTAAAATGTTATTAATAGTCTATTAAAATGGAGAAAAAACAAATTAATTAATTTTTTTTTTTGTAAAATAATATCAATACATATACTATCATATCATAAAACACATATGCATAAATAAAAGAAATGTAAATTTTATCATAATTAAAATTTAATACAACATACATAATACATTAAAATTTAAAATTTTAAAAAGGTATAGTAAATATACACTTTCAAACCAACATATAATTTTAAACAAAAAAACATGAAATGTCATTCAAATATGAAAACAAAAACTTCCAA
This sequence comes from Picea mariana, assembly GCA_032191745.1. Taxonomy (NCBI): domain Eukaryota; kingdom Viridiplantae; phylum Streptophyta; class Pinopsida; order Pinales; family Pinaceae; genus Picea; species Picea mariana. Next base: position 18,517 of record JASDQU010735434.1, read on the forward strand.
ATAAGAAAGCACACATTATTTAATTTCAAATAAAGATAAAAATATGAACAAAGAAACATGGGGAAAACCACTTATGTAAACACACTACATATTCAAAAAAATCAACACACATGATACAATTTCACAACAATAAACAAACAAATAGAGATTCACACACATTTATATGCAATTTCAAATAAGTAAACACACATACAAATTTAAATTTAAAAAACTCAAACTATGCAATTTCAAATCAATATACAATCATAAGCAAACATGTAAAAATTCAACAAACAAGTAAGAATAATTTAGACCATACATATACAATTTTAAACAAACAAACAATTCAAAAAAGCAAGTACATATTATATAATTTCAAATCAAGATACAAATTAAATTAGATATTGTCAAAGCCACCTACATATGCACCTACAATTTCAAATAAAATATGCAATACCAATACACCAACATAACATACATACATACATATACAATTTCAAAGCACACATACATACATATACAATTTCAAAGCACACATAGATATACAATTTCAAAATACACACATACATACATCAAATAAACAAACACACAATATACAAATTTTAATAAGGAAATACACATCATACAATTTCAAATCAATATACACACATAAATAAACATCATTTTCAAAACTACTAACATACATACATAAGTAATTTCAAATAAGCAACACACAATACACAATTTCAAATAACCAAACACAATACAATTTCAAATTAGAATCCAAAGATTGTCAAAACCACATATACATACACTTGCAATTTCAAATAAACACACATATATTATACAAACATAAGTAAACATCATTGTCAAAACTACTAACATACATACATAAGTAATTTGAATTAAACAACACACAATATACAATTTCAAATAAGAAAACATAATACAATTTCAAATTAGAAAACACAGATTGTCAAAACAACCTATACACATACACTTGCAAGCTCAAATAAACACACATGCATTATAAAAACATAAGTAAACATCATTGTCAAAACTACTAACATACATACATACATAAGTAATTGCAAATAAGCATCACACAATAAACAATTTTAAATAAGCAAACATAATACAATTTCAAATTAGAAAACATAGATTGTCAAAAGCACCTATACACATACACTTGCAATTTCAAATAAACACACATACATTATACAAACATAAGTAAACATCATTGTCGAAACTACTAACATACATGCATAAGTAATTTCAAATAAGCAACTCACAATACACAATTTCATGCAAGCATACATAATACAATTTCAAATTGGAATACAAAGATTGTCAAAACCACCTATACACATACACTTGCAATTTCAAATAAACACACATACACTATACAAGCATAAGTAAACATCATTGTAAAATCTACTAACATACATACATACATAAGTAATTTGAAATAAACAACACACAATACACAATTTCAAATAAGCAAACATAATACAATTTCAAATTAGAAAACATAGATTGTCAAAAGCACATATACACATACACTTGCAATTTCAAATAAACACCCATACATTATACAAACATAAGTGAACATCATTGTCAAAACCACCTATACACATACACTTGGAATTTCAAATAAACACACATACATTATACAAACATAAGTAAACACCATTGTCAAAACTACTAACATACATACATAGATAAGTAATTTCAAATAAGCAACACACAATACACAATTTCAAATAAGCAAACATAATACAATTTCAAATTAGGAAACAAAGATTGTCAAAAACACCTATACACATACATTTTCAATTTCAAATAAACACACATACATTATACAAACATAAGTAAACATCATTGTGAAAACCATCTATACACATACACTTGGAATTTCAAATAAACACACATACATTATACAAACATAAGTAAACATCATTGTCAAAACTATTAACATATATAAGTAATTTCAAATAAGCAACACACAATACACAATTTCAAATAACCATACTTACATTATATAAACATAAGTAAACATAATTGTGAAAACCACCTATACACATACACTTGGAATTTCAAATAAACACACATACATTATACAAACATAAGTAAACAACATTTTCAAAACTACTAACATACATAAGTAATTTCAAATAAGCAACACACAATACACAATTTCAAATAAGCAAACATAATACAATTTCAAATTAGAAAACATAGATTGTCAAAAGCACCTATATACATACACTTAAAATTTCAAATAAATACACATACATTATACAAACATAAGTAAACATCATTGTCAAATCTACTAACTTACTTACATACATAAGTAATTTCAAATAAGCAATACACAATACACAATTTCAAATAAACAAACATAAGACAATTTCAAATAAGAAAACATAGATTGTCAAAAGCACCTATACACATACACTTGCAATTTCAAATAAACACACATACATTATACAAACATAAGTAAACATCATTGTGAAAACCACCTATACACATACATTTGGAATTTCAAATAAACACACATACATTATACAAACATAAGTAAACATCATTGTCAAAACTACTAACATACATAAGTAATTTCAAATAAGCAACACACAATACACAATTTCAAATTATAAATCAGAGATTGTCAAAACCACCTATACACATACACTTGCAATTTCAAATAAACACACATACATTATACAATTTCATATCTATACAAACCTAGACAAACAACTATTGTCAAAACTAGTTACACACATACAATTTAGAAGCACAAGTACATATATATCAAATAAACAAACACATAAGATACATATTCAAACAAACAAATATGATTGTACAATTTCAAATCAATATATAAAATAAAATAAAAACAACATTATGAGAACCACTAACACATACATCGAAAATTTCAAATAAACAAATATAATATATAATTTCAAATTAAAATACAAATATTGTCTAAACCATCTATACACCATATGCAATTTCAAATAAACACATACAATTTCATTTCAAAATTAAATAGACTACATATAATAAACTTAATTATATTATATAAAACATAACATATTTCATCCAACTAAATATATAAGGTAATTAAAAAAAAAAAAACTTTAAATATAATATAATATAATAAAAAAATATTTCATCTAAATAAATATATAATAATAATAATAATAATAATAATAATAATAATAATAATAATAATAATAACTACTTTAAATATAATATAATATAATAAAAATAAAATTAAAAGATGATTAAGGAAAACTAATAAATATAAAAAAAAAAAATTATAAAAAAAATAAAACTAAATTAAAATGAATGATTTGTTTATTAAATGTATTTAGTTTTTTTGTTATATTTGTATAATTTGTAATTTGGAAGTGCGTAATTTTTCTTTTTAAAGATTATAATGAATGATTAAATAATTTAGATGTGATTACGATAAGTGTTGTTTTATAAATATGATAATAATTGAAATGCAAGAGTATATGTTTAAAGTATGAATGTTATAGAAGTAATTGTGTTTACTTAAAATATATTTCGATATGTGCCTATTTAATAAAGGACAGAAATGAAAACATACAAATAATGGACACTACACTACTCTAAGAAGAATGGGGCCCTATCCTCCTTAGAGCATTTGGAAGAGGTTTTACCTCTTCCATAAAAATATAATTTTATTAATAATTGTATGTACATAACTCTCTTACAATATTTAAAAAGAAAAGAAATGAACATATAAATACATTCATATTTCTTTTCAGCAACATATAATAAGGGATCGTTCTTGGAAATAGACCTGCAATACCACCATATACAATTATAAGAAAACAAATCATATCAAAATATTTCTAATTCAATATAATGAAAAATATACTTTTATCTCTTTTCAGCAAATACTATTCAAAATATGCCTGCAATATCATCATATACAATTATAAGAAAAAAAATCATTTCTAATTGAATATAATGAAAAATATAATTAATATTAAATTTCTTATTTTTTCACCTTTTGACATTTAATGTTGTTGATAGTCTATCTATTTTGATATCACACCTACCATAAACCATACGCAGAGTTTAAATTTTGAAAAGAGAAAGAAAACACAAGAGGTTGTGCTCTTTCTACGTGCCTACCTGGCGACTTACAGTGATAATAGTGTTTTATATATTGAAATTTTTAAGTAAATATAATAATAAATTAGATCTATTTAAATTTCGATTAGATAAAAAAACTTAAAATATAACTAATATGTACTTATTGAATTGTTTCCAACGAAAATTAGAAAATATATTGTAAATTTTAAATAAATAGAATAATAAGTTAGATCTATTTGAATTTGTATGGGATAAAGAATTTAAAATCTTAAAGAACTGGTGGCAGAGCTATTAATATATACTTATTGAATTGTTTCCAAAGAAAATTAGAAATTGACACTAACCTCCTTAGTGGGGTCGTAAAGTTGGGCTTGTGGCTGGAGAAAGAGGAAGAAGACAACGCTCACAATTAGCCATACTAATAATAAATAAACCTGTGCTCATTCGGTATGTAATTAAAGGAAGGTTTCCACATAAATCCAGCGTTGTAATTAAAGGAAGGTTTCCACATTCAGTAAGTGTTCGATACTGAGTAATTAAAGGAAGGTTTCCACATCAATCCACTATTGTAATTAAAGGAAGGTTTCCGCATTTAGTAAATAGTAAACTCAACTTTGGGGGAGTTCATTTCTAAAGACGGAGGACACATCGGCGAATGTGGAAACAAATGAGGAAAAGCGTTAAAAAAAACAAAAACTATCTATAAATACCGAATAAACGAAATGTTAAAGAAGGTTTCCACATTTAGTAAACAATTTGTTGGTTTCCATATTTAGTAAAAAGAAAAGGTGAACTCAACTCTGGCGGAGTCCATTTCTAAAGACGGACGACATCAACCGGAGTTGGTGATGGGAAAAAGAAATGGTGAAAATCAT
>JASDQU010735434.1:81346-92717 GCA_032191745.1 Picea mariana
CAAAATAAGCATTTTCCTCAAGGTTGAAGGTGAGGAAATTGTTGTAGAATTGTTGGTTCCCATGTGGCATCTTTTGGTTGGATGTATTTCCACTAGATCAACACTTCCCTTGAGACCACTAATGAAACATTATTTATAGAAAGAATCTGTTAAGTTCTTTGTATAGATGGATAATTTATCAAAGGTTGACATAAAGTCTACGATTGAGCCTATTTGGTGTAACTTGGTAAGTCACCCCAACTAGTGAGTATCTCTCTTGAAATGTGCATGGATAGCATTAAGAAAATGACTCCAGGTGTTGTAGCCTACATAGGAAATTTTATGCCATTCCCACCATTTCCATCGTTCTAGATCTAGATACAATACCCCCATTCTAAGTTTCATCATGTCATCACTAATTTTGTGAATAGCAAAGTAATGTTCCATCTGGGTGACCCGTCATGATGAGTGGGAACCATCAAACTTGTTTAGGTCCACTTTAGTAAAACGTTTCCATATGTTATTATACATTTGTCTATGGTTGTGAGGACCCAAAGAGGGTTGTTGGTGGCTAAATATCCCTGAGTTAGAAGTTTTTTCATGGTGTTGCTCAATGTGTTGTGCATTACAGGGTTATTTATATGGTATGCCTTGAGTTGGCATAATCACCAACTTCTCTTCCAACATCTTTTCCAAGATGACTAGGGTCTACTGATTTTGTTGATTCAACTTTTCATCCAACATCTTTTCCAAGATGACTAGGGTCTACTAATTTTTTTGATTCAACTTCTCATTGAACTTCTTATTCAATTTTTCCAATTTAACTATGGTACGTTCATTTTTTTGATTCAAATTCTCATCCAACTTCTTATCCAAGTTCTCATCCAACTTTTGATCCCAACCTTTAATGGTGTTCTAAAGTTGTTGAAGGTTACCTTCCAGGGTGTCCAACATACTGCTAGTAGAGTGGGTTGTAATATTGTGCAGGGTGTTAGTATGAGGTGGTTTATAGGGTTCCACCATGGGTGAGTTCACTTAAAAAGTTTACCAGATCCTGAGGACAAGGTAGTGTCGGGTGTTATAACTCTTTGACATATGTGTGGGGTAAAACATTAGTAATTGGCCCAATATATCATAGAACTAACTAAGGAGGCTCAATTGTTCCCTTAGCCATACTACTTGACTACCTAGGTACTTGAGAATGATCTCCTTGAGTGTTGTTCTTAGTGTACTAACAACAAGATGGATGATTAGTTTATCTAAAGTTGGTTTCGGGTATAGCTATGGGACTTCATATATACTACAAGCTACGCATAAGTCTGATTCCATATACATGTACTGTCTCATGTGGTACTAGAAGGGGTACCAACATGTGCTACAAGGGTTTCCAACAATGCGATTCCACTTGTATTTCTTGTGTGTATTATTCCTTGACCACAATTTTACCCACTAAATGATAGATCATTATGTTATCTTAAGATTCTAGAAAATTCATCTATAAAGGAATTTTTAAAATTTAGGAGCTTGTTGACCCAAGAAAAAAATTTACAATCACCGGAAAATAACTTACTTTTCAAGGTAGGGTTTGAGGTTGGAAAGGTAAAATGATCATAACTTCTGATGTTCTTCTCAGATTGGTTATTATGAACCCAATTATGAAATTCAATAGTTTCTATGGATCTACTAACACTAGTTTGACTTAAATCTATGAACTCTATCAAGATATATCCAATCTGCGAAATTCCCAGTTGTCACTGCAAAAAAAACCAAAAAAATTGATTTTAAATCAATGATAACTTCACTTCCCAGACTGCATTTTGGATGATTTGTTTTGAACTTGGGTATTTTTTCAAGATGAATTCAGATCTATGGTTGGTTTCTTCAAAATATTCATGGAATTTTTAGAAATTGATCTGAATTTTGCTGTCCTCTTTTTTCCATCAAAAAATTGCAAAGAGGGAAACAAAATCTCCCTTTTTCGGTCTAAGAAAGAGCTCTGAAACCACTTGCAATATACTTAACCCTAAAACCTCATAGAAATCACATAAAATGTAGTGAAAAACCAAGGAACACAAGAGAAAATAGATAAACCCTGAGAAAAATCTCCTGATAATAAAAAATAGAGAGCTACGGTCACTTGCCTCTTCAAGGGGGAAACCTCTTAGAGAAAATTTCAAAATACAATAACAATTCTTGAAAAAATGTTACATAACCTTATACTCAATAAAAGATCTCAAATGATAATATTAACTACCTATGAGTCCACTTATAATTAGGGCTTACTAACTAATTTGGACCTTATTAATAAAGATGACCCTTTTACAATGAACGACTATTAACTAACTATTTAGTGGGAATTATTCAAGGAAAGCAACAACATACATCAATAAAGTATTTGAATTAAGAGGGTTAGGGTAGGACCCTAATAGGTGGATATAGGTCCTTTGCCTCAACTGATAGATGAATAGCACTCATGCATTCACAAAATGTATAACATGTAGACTACAATCACTTATAACCGCATCTTGTCATCACGATCAAAAGAAGCAACCTACTTAGTATAAATTGGTATGCTAATTTAAAGTGATTAAAATTTTAATATAGACACTTACTTGCATTGGGAGTTGTATCTATTCAAGTGTTTTTTTTTGCATTGGGAATTGTAATTATGAAATACAAGCACCTTTAGGTATGATGACTACTCCATTAGAAATTTTAATTATGAAAACATTGTTGATAAAAATCAACAAGTTATTCATGACCAAAAAATAAAAATAAAAAACATGATAGTGAACTATATAAAAATGAATAATTACACCATCATTAAATATATTTGAATTCACTCATGACCACATCTTATCAATCATAATCCGAAGAAGGAACCTACTTGGTTTAAACTTGTGTGCTGACTTAATGTAACTAAAATTGTAATATGACATCCTAACCGTGCATTAGGAATTCTAATTCTTTCAATTTTTGCATTATGAATTGTAATTATGAAATATAGACACCTTTAGGGATTATGCTTAATCCATTGGAAATTGTAATTCTGAAACCCATAGATCATTGGAATTCAATGATATTTCTATTTTTTTAGTCGAGTGAGACATATAATTGAAATGAACAAAAAGTAAAGAAAGAAGCCATCATTTCTTATTTGGGAAAGATAACTTTCCACTATTTAGGATTTGCATTCTTTTATTAAGAAAATAACTAGATTACTTGAACTAAGAAAGAGGAAAACATTTTTTATAATGGTACTTCTATTTGTAAGAAGTTATAGATTAGCAAATGGAAATTGAGTTTTAAAAATGGACTTTTTTATAAATAAAGAGGAAATTGTTCTATTCCATTGATTTCAACGACAACATAATCCATTGATTTTAACATCGATACAATGTATTCTATATGTGAAATAAGCCTAAGACATATCAAGTAGTCACATTGGTTTCAACAATAATATAACAAAAAATAATAGGGTGCATTGATTTCCGTAATGATACAGTGAAAATGATTGAATGCATTGATTTAATAAATGATATACATTTCCTGTTGTGAGGGGATATGTAATTCCTTCCATGTTCAATGTGGAGATGACACTTTACATTTTAAAAAAACTTATAAAATTTCACATATATAAAAATATACAATATTGACCCTAATCTAAAGTTAAAAACCAAACCCTCAGATGGGGTGTTTGATCATGTGCAAGGGGTCAATCGTGCATGAGGGAGATGGTGGTTTACAAGTGTCACATTGGATTCATTTCCAAGGAGAAAGGAGGGTACCATTTTGTTAATGTAGCTATGTGGGAGAGATATATGATGCAACCAAAGTACCATAAGCACTCATGGAAGAGAATGCAAGTTCAGACCACGAACAAGTTTAATGAAGGCGAGTGTAAATGTGGGAATTCATTTTAATAACAATTGAAAGGATATCATGGTAAGTACACTATGGTGTGGTTTCATCAATAGGTTATCCTGCATGGAATGTTTATGGGAAATCATAGAAGGAAGTGCATATAGGGATTTTATACTAGAGGTTTGAAGCATCCTATCTATCACAGTTTGTTTGGTTGCCTTGTTTTTCTTGCTAGGAGGGGTGGATTTTTGGGTGTTGGTGGTGTTGAAATTTTGGTATGCTCGTTTAACCATAGACAATTTCACTTCATTGTCACCCAACCATAGGTATTCACATATGCCACCCCCGAGCACACTAACCTTTACTTAGAATAATTCTAGCAAGCCTACTTCAAAACCAATAGATAAACCCTAGCTGCTAACTGCAACAACAACTCAAGACAATTAGAGTGCTCCTTCTCCAAGGGTAGCGCAAAAGAAAGAGAGAGTCTCCATATCCACATAATGAGTACCATACACAATTGCAACAGATGCATCTGCACTACTCTCTCTCTCTCTCTCTCTCTCTCAAACTTGCACCATTCTTACCAAGAATATCACCAAGAATATCACCAAGAATATCACCAAGAGAAAGACCAAGACCAAAATATGACCATGCACTCTTATTCCTCCTTGAAACTGCAACTCTCCACAAGACTTGTGCACTAACTGGGTATACAAATGATCTAAAACATCCTCTATTTATATTAATCCGTCCAATGACTTTTCTGGCTGGGCCRACTTGAATTTYTGGTTATTATATTTTTTGTTTATCTTTTTCCTTTGGAKTCGACTTGTATTTCTATAATATAATATTCTGATATTATTTATTTTKCTAGGTCGRCTTGTCTTCTAGKGTTTCCACACATATGTTTATTGGTTCACTTGCTTCCATAATATTCTATTCTAAGTCATATGTTACACGTGGAGGTTAATACCTCCCACAACTACCAAAAAATCACCACTCCCTCTTAKCTAGGGAGGTATCAACTAAGATGTTCTTCATGTAGTGGTTTCAAACACATCCATCCATCTCACATGGCATGGGAAAGACTCACATGGTCTTGTATACCAGTCTACATGTAGCATCACCATAGCCACATAGGATATCATATGATCAAACAGATCAAGTATCACCATCATAGCTGCACATTGGCCATCTAGCTGGAAAACACCTCCAACACTACTGGTTGGCCCTCCAGCTAGCAACCTCTGATGCTATTGATTGACACTGTAACTGAGAATCATTTCTGACACTACATGTCGACATCTAGTTCATACATAACTATTAACTTGTCATTTCACACATAACCTGACTCAAAAATTTAACACACCCTCTTAACGAGGAAGGTATTCCTATTGGCACGATCATCATCATTGCTTCTATGCTTCTACACACCTTGGCCATTGTTTTGTTGAATTTCATGAATCCATACATCATAAGAAGTTCTACACTTTCACTGGACTAGTGTACCAACCTTTGTTGGAGTAGCATACCAACCTGCATTGGGGTAACATACCAGCCTGCATTGAAGTATCATACCAACCTACGCTGGGGTATCATACCAGCCTGTGTTGTAGTACCAACCTACGCTGGGGTAGAATACCAACCTACGATGGAGTACCAACCTACGCTAGGATAACATACTAGCCTACATTGGAGTACCAACCTGCGCTGGGGTAGCATACCAGCTTGTGTTGGAGTACCAAATTGCGTTGGGGTAGCATACTAGCTTGCGTTGGAGTAACAACCTGCGTTGGGGTAGCATACCAGCCTGCATTGGAGTACCAACTTGTGTCGTGGTATCATACCAACCTGCACTGGGGTAGCATACCATCTTGCGTTGGAGTACCAACCTGCATTGGAGTAGCATACCAGCTTGTGTTGGAGTACCAACCTGTGCTGGAGTAGCATACCATCTTGTGTTGGAGTACCAACCTGTGTTGGGGTAACATACTAGCTTGTGTTGGAGTACGAACTTGTGATGGGGTAGCATACCAGCCTGTGTTGGGGTAGCACCCACTACTGTGGATCTCATCACTTCCTTCTACTAGGGAAAACATGACTTCCTGCTACTGAGGAACTCATCACTTCCCGCTATTGGGGAACACATCACTCCTCACTACTAGAGAAAAACATTTGAACCACTCCAAGCTTGTCCCTGACAAAGGCTTGGTCAACATATTTGCTACATGTTCATCGATAACAATACACTGGAGCAAGTGTCTCGTCATAGGATTCTCCCTATTGCTGGGAGAATCCTATGGACACAAATCAAGCTTCAATCTAGCCTTCCCAACTCATGGAATCTGTCTGTTAGTTTTGAAAGACGTCTCTCTCTTTCATCTGAATTAGAAAATATTTGAGTCTCTGTTCTCCCTCTAAAGTTTGACTCCCTCTGAGTCTGTATAATTTTCGTAGCCATCTGCTCCTCATGATGTTACAAGGAAAATCACTCTATGGTGTGGGGTAAACCACAACAGATGGAATGACTGCAAAAATAAACTCTAATCCCAAGCATGTTATATAAATTTATATACTAACAAGACAAGATAAAGAGCCTACCTCGTCCGAACGTTCGATGAAAACCATCATTGAGCATGTGACCCAAATATTTATACCTGCAACTTGTCTTCAACAACCAATATACGCAAGCATATGGTGATAATATATAATGTTATCACATTTAATAGCCTAATCCATTAACATTCATAAAAAATATGCCCATGGATTAGCAATTCAAATATTTTCAAGATATCAATTGGATGAGAAAAGAGTATTTCTATTAATAAATGATCCACATAAGTGTATAAGTGACAAACTTTTGTGTTGTCATGTCTCAAAATATCGAAACTAAGTCCCTTCCAGCTGGGCCTCCACCACTTCAATCCTCCACCAAAGGAAAGCTCATATAATAGAGACAATGAGGTTCTCCATCAAAGGGGATGATCTTGGGGGTTGAACAATGTGTTCAAACTTTAAAGGACAAAGGGATGCAAACTCAATGTGAAGTGAAATTTCTCTAGAGTATCTTTTCTCTCAAAAGTTGAATTCTCTCCTCTTTCCATGGCTATATATGGCCCAATTTATAGCCTTCAAATGGAACTGAAGGGCCAAGTCAGAACATTTCCAGTATATGGAAGGTCAAGGATCATGGATCTCATGATGTGACATGGAAAATTGACACAATTTTTAATTTTGGGCACAAAACCTTATGTACAYAGGCTGTAATGGTGAAACCTATGTATACACATGATGTAATACTATTAGGGCACGTATATGTCGAAAAAAATGGTTTTTTGGCTCTGGGAAGTGAAAAAGGGACTTCAAGTCTGCATAGGGAAATGGAAAAGGCCTTCTGATCAAGTTTCATGGGGTGAGACAAATCTTGCTATAAYAGATTCCCTCTAATGTGTGAGGTCAGAGGAGTATTTGCGATGGCTTAAATACATTATAATTCCCAAAAGTRGAGTGATGGAATCTTAGTTGGAAGAACTAGTTTCTCATGAGAATATTACAATCCATAATGACTTTGTACACATGGATGTCAATTGAATTACACTGCGGATCCATGTGGAAATATACCAAACAACTGTTCATGGCCATGAATAGGAAATATAAAGTAGACACATGCCATAGGCTTTCATAGTCRCGAACAAGGCCCATGAAAACCAGTCTCAAAATCAATGTGAAGATATATGTATACAATGATGTACAATCTAATCTCCCATTATCATTGAAGTCATATAGGTACTGGTCCAATGAACGATAGCAACAATTCAGGAAAGTTTCTACTATAAATTGATGTCTTCAAGTCTTCTACATGATCCGCCAAAGGTGCAAGTATACATCATGTGAATAGAGGAGTTGAGGTTGAACACAATGAGACTTTGTTTGATTACAAGTCATTAATGAATACCATTAACAAATGTGAGTCAGCCTATCGATAATGAAAGTAGGTATCAAGGCACTAAGTACATTCTTACAAGTGTGAATAAAGGTGTTGAGGTCGAACAATTGAAGAATCCATCGATAAGGAGACATTGATGTATTCCCAACTGTTGATGGAAAGAGAACCTGCCACTAATGATTGTAAGCATCTAGGTACTCATAAGACTCTAGGCCTCATTTCTAGAATAGATGAGTTTAAGTCGATGGAAGGAGACCCACTGAAAGGGGAGAATTAATCCATATCTCATCATTCAACATCAGGTACAAAGCAATATATAGATGATTTGGAGGAACTCGGACGAAGAGGATGTTCACAAATAAATGACCCTGTGCATCTCTCGCATGCACCAGATGCAAGTAGCACATGAGAGAGACCCTCTGAATAGCAGGAAATAAGGAAAACTACCTAGAAAGGTGAGGAAACCACCAATAAGGATAATGGCATCCAAGACACTGCATGAAACCCAATGTGTGAATAGATTTATTGTTGTCGAACACAAGGGAAACCACCCAATCAATGACCAATGAGGAGATGTCGATTGATGGGTTCAAGGTTACCTACCCAGAATGAAAGTAGGACTAGGGAGCATGATAAGACTACAACTTCATGTGATTATAAGACACTATGAGGGTATGGTCGACATGAAAATTCAAGCGTTTTGAGAAATGGCTGACACAGTATTATAGACATCCTTTGAACCAGAGCATGAGATATATGGAGGACTTTGACAACATAGACTTGATAACAAAACTTTATGACGCAGGAGGCATAAATCAAACTCCTTATAGGGACTGGAAGAGTAACCATTCGAGGGAGTAAATTCTAAGTAATGAGCTCAACTTCCTAAGGTCATGCTAAAACCACAAAATTTGGATGACAAATGGAATCGAAAGTTTGTGCTCTGTTCAAAGGCAACACGGTTGTTGCCAATATGAGATAATATTATTTTCCCACCTGTCTTTTTTTGTTTTTTCATAAGCAAATTAATGCTATGATACAAGAGAGGAAAAAAGTGTCACAAGTAAACAAATAGTTCCAAACAGTGGAACATACCTATTCTCAATGAAAGGAAGTGCATGCGGGTAATGAACACTCAGGGGACTATTTCCTCTTAGGGTACAGGGTGTTAAGCTGCAAAGGATATAAACAAGGCTACACTTGGCTAGTGATGCAAATTGTTGAGGTAATAGGCTTATAACAAGAAAGAGAGAACCGAAAATAGGATCAACACTGCAAGCAAGATAATGGAATGCAATTACAACTCAATTCCAAAGAATATCCTTCTTCATAAATTTAGTCCCCTAGGCCCGAAAAAGTATAAAACAATACCCATGAGAACTCTTCTAGCCACTAGTGACTAAAGTATTCCTTTTTCGAAATTAGTCTACTTAGTCTGAAAAAGGGTTAAACTCACACCAAATAGACATCCTTTCAAAGCCATTTAATGAGTGTTAAAGAGACTCAATGGAAGTCCCATAGGTATAGGTTAGAATGATTATGAGTAAGAATATGAAGTTTGAATGCAAAGTCATATTGGAACTATAAGGGATTCCTGGTCCTACGAAATAATCTTTGCATGGGTACCAAAGGGCACAAAAGTTCTAACTAGGGCACCCATGTTTGGTAAACCTCTACCATTCACTAACGACACTTCTAGTAGCAGAAAGAAGGTTATGTGTCGCTAATAAATGGGTTCGTACCTAAGGCATATGAATCACAGTCATAGGATAATGCAAAAATGAAAAATGGATTGACGACCTATCCTATATGCTATTCAAAGAAAATACCTGCCAAAGTCATGAACATGAGACTTGACGCTAGAAACCACAAGAATCCCTAGATAAAACCACAAAAACCAACTCCATTCATTGAACTATTAGTCCACTAGGTCAAAAAATTAGCGAAACTATGTAAAGTGAATACAATTTTTTCTACTAATAGTAAAAAATAACCAATTTTACCATACCATTTGATGTTTTACCCGCATAGTGCATTTTGGACCAAATTTCCCATGATATTCAAGTGTCTATTGTGGGAGCTATGAGAGACAGAATAGACAACCATATGGACCAAGTAAGTACTCTTTCCTTCCTGTTCATTTCTAGTGGTTCAAAATTTCAAATTAGTCTCCATTTTTTGAGTTTTTGAAGGAACAACTTAGGAATTAGGGTGTATGTGGGTTGTAGATCATCGAGTCACATATATGGAGGAATGCACATGGGAAAGGAAAATCCTTCATGCGTATATTCATCCCTACATGCGACTATTACCTCAACATCCCATGTACAAGTCCACATATTGGTTTTTTAAAGAATTGTGACTCAAAAAATGGATTTCTTCTTGTAGAGTGGTACTTGAATGGAGAGAAAGAAAGCATGAGGAAGTTGATGATATAGTGGAAAGAGATCCAGGGGCCCAATTAGCATTAAAAATATGTAGGCTTTGCAATTTTTGGGCTCTCAAAGGAATGAGGGCTCAAGTGAGACTGCCCCAAATGCTGGTGAACTTTTGGGATCTGGATATGGAGGCCTTCAACTTCGATGGAAAACCATTGAGAATTCAAGTCAAGGATATCTACTTCCTTACAATATTGTCTCATCGAGGTGAGGTGGTGAACCTCAAAGCCTGGGGAGATGGGGGTGGCATGAACATAGAGGACTACATCGCCACTCACTGTGTTGTAGGAACATAAAAGGTAGGGAGCCAACTCACCATTAGGGTGATCAACAACCTGAATTTGAAGATCATCGTTCTTGTCCTTACAAGGATCATGGGGTTAGACTCATTGCATCAAGCATCAAATCCACTTATGTTCTACTCAGTGGAGTGGTTACGACCCACATTTTATAATTGGTGCACCTCACTACTGGATAACATGAAGAGCCAACTGACAGGCTGCAAACAGGGTAGGAAGAGGAAATTCAGGTTTTCATCTATCTTATGTAGGTTTTTCTTTGAGTGGGCTCCATGATTTATCCCTAGATTCAAGATCGTTCCACATAGACCGTGTGATCCAACCATGTCACGGTGGACCGAGGTGATGAGGTGGTTGGGAGGTGGTAGGGTGCCAACCCCCTACACCGATGAGTTCTTCTTCTGGTGGCATCGACAAGTGATAGAGATGGATGACTACCCTTATGTAGGGATCAACTTCAAAGGAGATATAGACATGCCACTGCCACTAGGATCCACCTATGGTGAGATAGGTATGGAATTTTTTTTATATATTTCATTTTTTTTGTATTTTTTAAAAGAGTAAAAAAAAACTCAAATATTTTTGGATGGTGTCAAGTATTTAACAAAAAATCTTTGTTGTCCAGACGTAGGTCCACGACAGCCAAATGGATTCCGACGACATCGACGAAGGAATCGAAGGGATGAGCCAACGAGAGGAGATGCAGAGAGAGTGATTCAAAATGTGTAGGCAATTTGTCTCGCTCGACACACAAGATTCCCATGGTTCAGGTAGAGGATCTTCTAGAGGCAATGCAACGATAGGTGGTGGGTGTGCCCTGTATGTGGGTGTGACTCTTATGA